>VZTH01003597.1:10976-54708 GCA_013397815.1 Aleadryas rufinucha | reverse complement strand
TCAGGCTCAAACCATCACAATAAGTTTTCTCTTGACGTCCCATTATGCTAACTACCAAAGCATCTCAAATTTCTGAAGTAGAAAAAATTTCTGCAACAAACCAACTTTATACTGAAATTCAAATCCCAGTACCACCAGGGGTTTGAAAGAATCAGATATTCAAGAACATATGCTGTTAATTTTTGCATGACATGGTAGAAGTTGCTCATTTTCCTGGAAAAGCAATGTCTATCTACTTACAGACTACTGTGGCACACAGCAACAGCCAAGTGCTTTATGTACTAACAAGGTAATTAACAGCTCCTTACAGCTTCAGTAACATGGAGAGAACCTAGCCCAAACTTGGTCACATCCAAGATCACATTCTCTGATCCTATCATATAAGACTACCATGTCAGTAAAAGGCTAAGTACAAGTTCTTAAAGGATTTAGGTTATAGACAGAATGGGTGGCTTACATAAAGCTTGTAAAGAAATAATTTAGGCCCCTATTGATACCTGCTTTCTTTGATTTTAACTGTCATTTGGTGGTGTGAAAGTGAAGGCTGTGCCGATGACAGAATAGCTGTGTAGAGGTTAATGCTAGCCTTCAGGAGAAAATAATTACAAAGAAATGCTAACTTTTGCCGTGTAAGTTAATTCTGATTAGTGTTCAGCAGAACAGCATTTATAAAACTGCATCCTATTTACTTGCATCTTTTCTCTACACTTGCCTGGCACAAACCAGCATATCAAGAGGAAACAATATTATGTCAAATCCAGCTGACATTTTCTAGTAAAACTGTTTCTTACTACTGTACCTGATGTCTAGATTTACATGTAATTCAATAAAATTAAATAATTACATATAGCACAGCTTCGAATTTAATAATTTTCTGTAATAATTAATGCAGTTCAAATGGGGCAGAAAAACGTTATGTTACATAAGTTTGCAATTTTACTGAGGCTCAGTATCAAGGCCTGGTACAATATGGTTTCGTTCTCCTCATCTTTCCTAACCCCTTGTAGATGACAGCATTACATAGAGCAAAACCAGCAGAACACTGTTTTGTGCCTTTTTACACATCATATTTATAAATAAAGAACAGCAGTATCACAGGATAGGAGCTAAATGCTGTCATGAGTGCCAGTTGCTGTTCCCAGAAGTGGCAGGTAGATAAAATAAATCATGCACTTTTAAGTAATAATCTGTTGGCATCTATTTGTAAATAAGCAGAGTTCCAGGTCAGTGGTAATAATATAAAGCCTAGACATACAAGTGTGCAAAATCTTCCCCATTTTAACAGTATATAGTTTCATATCAGAAAATATTATAATCTGATTTTTAGAAAGTACCATTTCCAAAACAATTTTTATAATCATTAATCTCACACGTCAGCTAGGCATTTTTATTTTTACACATTTTCATAGTGGTATTAAGGTAAAGATTTTGTCATCCTCTCATGGACCTTCCTGTAGCAGTGACTGTGGAATTTCTCAGGCTACAGAGGTTGTACCCCATTTGGCTGCCAACTGCCCACTTCACTCAGTCTTCCAGACAGCTGATCCTGTAATCTGCAGCTGCTGAATCCATCAGCCTGCTCATAGCCCTCCACATCAACTAAAATAGCCTGAGCTGCAAACACTGCAGTAGATGAAGAAAAAGCGCATAAACAAACCATCAAGAGTCAATGGAAACAGCTTTGATGTTGACTTTTAAAAATATTTTCTCTCTGGTCTTCAAGAAATTGTGTTAAGATGTACATGAAACTACTGAAAGATGAAAGGTTGGAATATGTTGCTTCAGAGTTAGTATCAGTGACAGAGAAGCTATACTGGAGATTTTGTTCTTTGATCTTGCAGTAAAACCTCAGCAGGAACAACAGATTGCTACTGCGTCTTACAACTGCTGTACATGCAAACATAATCTATGATTTAAGAAAATGTGTAATTGGTCTTTCCTTTTAAGAGCTTTTTAATTCCTCAGAAGACAAATATTCCCATCAGAATGTACAAATTCTTCTTTTTAGAAAAAATATTTAGAACATATGCCACAGAATTTTTAGATTTGTTACTTTAATTGAACTTGAAAATTATAAATTAAACTCATTCTCTGCACTACCCTTCTATGCTTATGCATCTTTTAGAATGGTATTTTTCCTTTAAAATAAACTCTGACTTCTCAAAGAAGTAGTTTCTCATTTTTTTCATCCCTACCTGCTATACATTCAATGTTATAATAAGGATAAAACTGTTCTCTTCTATTATTGGTGAAACCTTAAGAGCAAATGCTACACAAAATTTTTTGCCGCTATTTTTAAGTAAACAATTAAGCCAAACAAAATAACCATACATGAAAAATCCAGACTTTGAATAAGCAAAATCAACTGCCAGGGAAAGACCTGGACTGACTTTGAGTTACCAGCTAGACAAAAAGTGTTTGAAGTACTCAAGTAGTGTAGCTGATATGGCTGCGGCATTCAGTGACTACGGGAAATGAATGCATTTTCCTGGGTGAAGAATGCAAAGGAAAGCAGCTACCAGGAGGGTTCTGAGATCACTGGCCCTGCCTTCTGCTCCATCATTTTCTACACATTATTCTCTTTTCCAGCTTGGCTTTTATTTTATTAATTTACCCTCATTATTTTAAGTGAGCAACATTTTAATTATTGCAAAATTCCAGTAAGTGGATCTAAGATGATCCACTTTCTATTGTACAAATATTGGCATTGAAAAATTCTCAAAAAAGTTTTGGAAATAAATACTCAGTTTGGTGAACTCTAAATAGGCATGTTTCTCCTGTATTTTGTTGTCTCAGGAATCAGTGAGTTACATTCTTATATCCCTGTACTTAGAAATAATGTGAAAGATGTCAAATCATCAGTTCTTTGACAGAGCTGCTAAAATAGTAATGGTATCTATGTGATTGTAACAAACACAGATTTGCTCTGGAATAATTTATTCGTTGTTTATGTGATTTGTTTTATTTGTTTGTTGTGTAAGTATATTGGTTGACTATCTAGCTACGAGGGAAATGAGCAAGAAGAAAGGAAGATATGATATCACGTGCTAAGCACTTCAGGCTGAGGAAAAATGCCTGAAATGTTAATGGTGAAACTCCTGTATTGGGATTCCAGCAATTTGCATTTGTTTTGCCATATGGACCATTGCTGAAGCCAAAGGATCAAACATACTGGGAACACGCAAAAGGATCCTTTTGTCCAGAAACAGGGCAGTTGCTGCTGGAAGTTACTCCAGTTCACTTGCCAGGACCAGCTGCAGTGTCTTACAGACCTAGGCCAGCCTGTACCTTTTCTGCAGGAGGGAATGGCTGCAGGGAAGAGAGACTGCCTTCAAATGTTTATTTCCCCTACTAAATTTAATCAGTAATTTAATGGAAAAAGACTTTCTGAACACAGCATTTGCCACAAGCCAGATTCTTAATTAAAGGAAGCATTTAGTTCACCCCGGAAGCTTCAGATAGCTGATGCACAAAACCACTCTAAGGCCTGGGGTGGAACTGTAGAGTGACAGGAGAAGTTATGGCAGTAAAATGAGGCACATCAGAACTGTATTGAAAGAGTGTTGTGTAAACAAATCTGGGCTAGCACTTCTGGGATATTCCTGACAACAGTGGCATTGACGCGTGAATTGCATTTGTGTAAGGAACTGTGAATGCAAGGGGAATATGGCAAATAAGTGGCTGTGGGAAGAGATGCAACCTCTGCAACTAAATATTGTTTTCATATTCCTGAACTTCCACAGGTTCTACTGTGCAATGTGCCTACAGTTACAACCTAAAAAACCTTTGAAAACTTCAGAATAAAAGATATATTCTTGCATCCCCAAACCCACAATGCCTAGAGAATTTTCCTGTTAACGTTATCACTGTACAACATTCCTTCCATACATAACTGTACAAATTTTCATTTATCTTACTTTAAGCATGTTAAAGAAAACTGATTTCTATCTAGGGTTAACTTTGAAAATTTTAAAATAATTAAAACTTGATATAAAATGTTATATTTGTGCTGACTGAAGCCTGGTTTTGCACTACACTCTGGAAGACACCATTGCACAGGTACTCTAGAACAGTTCTTCATGCAGGAAGATAAGTAGTCCTGAACTGTGAAATAGAGTAGCAGGTTTTGTTTCTAGGTACTTCTGACAAAAAAAGAAAAATACCAAACTCTTATGAAAACCTAGTCAAGCAAGTAGTAGTAGAGGTAAGTTTGGGAACAAAAAGGCATTTTTCAAATGCCTGATCATTGGATAATGGTAATTATATATATATTTCTAAATTACACTGATTATTTAAGACCACAAAGAAATGAGAAAAAAATATGAGGTGGCTTTATACTAAGCACACTCATCATGTATTATATATTCATATCTCTAAGTGGAATATCTATTCAGGTCTGTGAAATGGAAGAGAAATGACTTATTAAAACATCCTTCAAATACCTTGTAGTTCTCTTCACATAACTCTACATTTTCTACCATAATATGTTGCTGACCGCTTGGCCACCCGGGGGCCAGGCAGGCGACAAGCTCGGTGCTCCGGTCACCGCACAAACAGGCCGGAGCCCAGCCATGAGCGTCCTGCCCTCACTCGAAGGGCAGGTCCGCACCCCCCGCCAGGGGCTGGCTGCAGTCGAATAACAAAGGAGCGACGGCGGAGGCAAAGGAGGAGAGAGGGACTCCTTGTTGCAGCAATCCAAGTCTTTATTCCCCAGCCCGGGGGCCGGGAGAACAGGGAGACATGAAGGGGAAGCAACAAGGAGCCAGCCACATGGAATGGCTCGATGGAGTGGAGCCCCGACTGGCAGTTGCAGGGACAGTTACACAGGGGGTGGAGAATGGGAGGAACAAAGATACAACCAATAAGGAAATGATAAGGGGTGACAGGTAACCAATAACATAATACAAGGGGAAGAACTTATTTGAACAAACCACTGACAGGGGTAACAGAATTGAACTTTCTAGAACTTAATTACATAAGCAATAAAGGCAATACATAAACATAAGGGAAAGAACCAATCCATAATCGAATAACACAGAACATACTAGACTGGGGGAGAGGTCCTTCAACCAGGGAGACACCCAGGGGGATGTGGCATAAACCTAGGTGCCACCCATGGCACTGCCCTCCAACCTGCCCTCCTGGGCAGGGAAATCCATCCTCATTAATATGCACCACTACAATAATAGAAGACGGTAGAACATATTTTCAAATTCTCTTGATGTCTACCTTTGATTCTTGCTTTTTTTACTCTCTTTACTCAGCACTTTTCTGCTTTCTGTATATAATATATACTAAGTGTAATTTTAAAACATTTCTATTTCAAATTACCACACACAAAAATTGAGAATGCAAATGAAAGTACATTGTACTCACAGTGAACATATACACTCTGCAGCAGCTAAGCCAACCAGTTCTTGGTAGCCTGGCCACGACTAGGTAGTTTCTGACCTCATTGTAGAGAGTAGTTCACTGGCTATGAGGAAACCCCTACTACCATGCAAGACATACAAAAACTTAATGTGACAAAAAATCATGTCAGCTATATGAAGAATCAGAAAGAAGACCACTTCTATTATTCAATCATAACTTCTATAATTTTATCTACAATATAAAATAACTGGCGGAATTCAATACTATTGTACTAATAGTTCAATAATTTTCCAGCAAAACTGGTTATCCTTTTGAAAACACTGAGTTTCGAACATCTGTGTTGGCAAACTATTACCCTGACAGCTCAGCTTTGAATGTGCCCCACTCTTGTTCTCTCCTCACTTTTAGTTTGAAGAAGATTTGGAATTACTCTTGGCATAGAATAAGAAAATTTCTATAATTCTTTAAGCTTTCTGCAGGGCCATAGGATCTTCATTGTCTGAGCTCTATTTTCTGGTGAGCCAATCTGTTTTTGTTGTTTCTACAAGAAAATAGGTGCATCTATCTAAAAGATTTTTTTCAGTTTATAGACTTCTTTAGAAAGACTCTGGTTTTTATAAAATTCAATAGATGTAATTAGGGTCTTTGAGAACAGCTGCTTTTAAGAGAAGAGTTTAGGTAAAAAAGAAAAATTTCTTGGAAAAAAGTCTCATTCTTGAAATAATGAGGTTTTAAATTACAAACAAAATATATCCCTAGATAAATGGCACAAAGTATTTTGGGCAGCAATGAACTACTGAAACATAAGATATCAGAATAAACAAATAAAAGGAACTTCAAGTTCACACAGGAGAAAAAATCAGGCCTTCTGCATAGACATGCAGAACACAACAGAAAAATTTTAATCAAAATATTTCGTCTTGCTTAATCCAGAGAATGCTAACCTCATTCACTCTCTTTGACTGAAGCTCAGTGACTATAAGAGAATTTAATAAAGGATGGTGAGACGCTAGTCTCATCTCAAATGAGATAGGAAGAGTCAGAAGTGAAGAGCTACCATCTGTGCCAGGTCTTCTATAATGAAACTTGATAGCATGATAGGAAGTTTTCAAGATAAGTGGCTGTTTATATCATTGCAGCTAAGCCTCCAAGAGCTTCTGTGACATGTTTTTGACGTTATTTTCCATCAGTCATTATTTAGGACAGCAAAAAGGACAGAAACTGTCTTGTTCTTTATTACCAGTCTTCCCTTTATTGGCACTGTGGTTCCCTTTTACGTTGTTCAATGAATCATAGAATCATTTTGGTTGGAAAAGACCAAAAGCTAACATTTAATCAATGAAATCTTACGGGGATTACTGAGATTTTTTTGCTTGGTTTACAAACATGGAAAAGAAGCCTTAGAAACTATTTTGCATGCTGCTTGATGTTTGTGACCTTCCCGTCCTCTCTCCTGAACAACAAATATTCAAGTCAGCTGGAAAGCCCTTGTAGATCTCCCAGTGAGTTAGCAACAATTACAAAGCACTTAGGGCATCTGGAGGCACTTCCTGTCGTCTGAAACAGCTACCACCTACCCAGCGTACCAGGAGGCTCGTTCCATTCTGGATATCACTTACTGTGTTGTAAGAGTCAGGGTTAGAATGTATAAAGTGGTGCTAGAAAAAAATATAAATAAATAAATAAATAAATAAATAAATGAAAATAAATCCCCACATACCACATACAAACAAACAAACAAACAAGCAAACAAACAAAAAACCACCTAAATCTGCTATATTGAGGAAGAACAATTTGAAAGACTGGCAGAAAGCTATTTTGCATACTTAATGTCTTAAGTGAATGAAGAAATAAAAGAACAAATTTTAGGAAAAAAATTCTATTTCTTAAACACATCTAAAATGTACAAGATTTTTATTCTAATTTCAATTCTGAAATTTCACATGAAATTTTTTGGTTTAGTTACAGAAAGAACTCTTTGAGCAGACTAATCAAGTCCCTTATCACAGAAGAATGGAATGGTTTGGATTGAAAGGGACCTCAAAGACCATCTCATTCCAACAACACTTCTTTATAATTAAATTGTCTCTAAGGAAACTAAAATTCTCTGTCATTAATAATAATGCTTGTTCTGGCAGCTTATAAATATAAGCATGACAGACATTAGCATTTTAATACTAGAATTGGGTCTAAATATTTAATTTTAAAATTAGACATAATATTTTGGTTAGAACTACTCAAATACACTGTACTTGTAATTTAGAAACGTTACAACACTGTAGAGCACATTCCAACAACATATTCCCACAAGGAATATTCCAGTGTGACATTTCTGAGACAACAGCTTGTGCTCTGTTAGGATAATTCTAATGGTGACGATTTTTTGCTTTACAAGAGAATTTTCCAGTGTAAAGCACTGACATACTTAATGGCTGTTAAGATATTGCTGCTTGAGAAAGTACTTGTGCACTACACAGTAGGCCTGAAGTGCTTTGAAAGAAGGAGGAAATGAGCAGTGTTTATCTAAATATTTATTCATTTTTATATGTACATCTGCATATATATAGGCAAATGTATTTATTACATGATGCTAACTGGAATAAGATCCTTGATTTATTAAGCACTTCATAGTCAGTGTCATTTACATCTTTAGGAAAGCAAGACAGCATGGCCTGTGAGACAAATTGTTTCTTATGCTGACAGTAAGCAGTTTTATCTCTGAACAGGCTGGTTCTTTATATGCCACTTTATTTTCAAGCTAAAGAGATAAGTTATAAATTATCATTGTCTGGACTGTTGCTTTCAGTGATGAGTGTAACTCTTGCCACCATGCAGGCCCAATGAGAAAGAGAAAGGTTGTTTCCATGCCTGGGCTTGTAAAGCAACCCCTTGAAATTCAATAGCCAAACTGGTCTGTGCAGAAGTTAATGAACCTAAGTGACTTCAAGCTTCTAATGCGTGTTTGTGCATTTTAGTTATGTGTAAATATTTATATTTACTGCAAAAATAGTCATCATCAATTGAGCCTGGAACTGAATACTAAATTTAGACAAAGTCAAATCTTTTATCTTCCTCTGATAATAAGATTCACAGTAAATGGCATTGGATCCCTGAATCGTGGCATTCTGAAATATAGACAGGGAATAGGAAAGGTAAGTGGCACATAAACTGCAAGTGTTCATATTTCCATGTTCTTCTTGGAACAACTGGGCTGGCTCTGCAGAGCCCTAGCTGGGTCACAAGCTTTGCTCTGTGATAAATCAGCCGTGCTGCTGCTGGGCTGGATGTGAGCCTGGAAATACAGTAACCCCTGGAGCTAACAGCCCTGCCGCAGCCTGGCTCACCCTGCCCAGCCGGGACAGCTGCACTGGCTCCACCTCCTGCACAGGCAACATAAAATGCCCATGGACACTGAGACTAACTCTGGTAGGTTTTACTGTACAACAATCTTTACAGTTTTACTGTACAACAATCTTGAAAAGAACACTTGTAGCAGCCCTGACTACAAAACTGTGATTTCTAGTCTGGGACTGCTAACAAGAAACACTCCTCCCACCCACACCCCCCGAAAGTCTACGTTCTTAGGGGCTCCTGTATTTTCAACACATTTCAAAAATACAATATATTTCTGTGCAGGTCTTCTTCTACCAAAACATGAAATCCATAAAGCTGTAGAAAAACAAAAAATATTTTCCTTGTCTTGACAAGCCACAATCAGGTCAGCCAATCTTGGCAAGTTTGGGTAAAATGGAAGCAGCATTGGTATTTTAAAACAATATTTTTTATTTCTCTTACAGCTCCTAAATATTGAGGCCTTTCCACAGACACATTTTCACCACTTCATCAAGAATTTTGTGAGAAACTGAGTCACTCTGAGCCAACGGGAAGCTTGGTCAGCTGAGAAATTCTGGAAATAGTATTGATAAGAGCAAGTCTGTCAACCTAGTATATTTATATATCCCCCCCTTATCCATTCTCTTAAAATTCTACCACTGACTATAATTCAATATCCTGCCCAGCATTAATCAAACATGTCATACATTAATCAAATATTAACAGGTTATATAGAACATTGTGACTCCTCAGCCATTACTATAAATTAACTTCCAGCACGAAGACATACTAAAACCCATACCGACTGTTTAGCTCTTTTAATAAGGGGTCAAGGGAGGCCATAGTTCTTAATAGAGATGTATCACACTCCAAGACTGAAGCGTGAAGGATGACAGAACGTTACAATTGCTCATTGTAATGACCCTTTCCCAAAACATTAACCCTACCTTCCTTTGAATTTCGAAGTGTGAAGAATTTCTAAAATTTACCATTACTGTTTATATTTCATTGCGTCTTTTACAACTTCAGAAGGGATCAGGATCATCAAAATAATTCATAAATTTCAGCTGAAGATGTTTCTAACTTATGAAAACCATTTTGCAGACTTAAAATGAAATTCAGGTAATAACCAGAATTGAACTTTACACTTTCTGATTTTGTGTCTGAGGTAAGAACACTGCAAAAACAAAGTAAACCAGGAAAAATATTAATTCCTGAGAAAGTTTCTTCACTTATCAGTGCAGAGAATAGATATGGAAGAGGCAGTTACTATACCAACTGTGTATCTCATTCAAGGCAATTGCATCAACATTAAATGCAAAATCCGTTTGCACAAAAAGTTATCAAGTCAGAAGAAAAGCAGAAGAGAACGTCACTGCAGATGTGACAATAAATGAAACATAAGTAGAGACAAAGGAATTGAGAAAGCAAATTTTAAAAAGAAACCTCTACATGGCAAAGACTGTGAGCAATAGCAAGCAGTTTGAGCATGGAGGGGACTGATCTGCAGCATGAACCCAAGAGTGCTGAATAGGGATAAACAGCAGATCCACTTCAAAATCACAATCCCAAACCAAACTAAAATGGTAATATGGACATACCCACAGAAGAGCAAAAACACCTCTCTAGTTTTTCTGTGGAACAGAATGAATTCAGACTCCTACTTTACTGATACATTTCAATATCTGAAGCAGCACTCAGAAAAGGATATGAGATGGAGCAATAATAGGCACCTACAACACTTAGTCTAGTACCAAGCACATAAAGCTGTAGCAGAATTTTCCACTTCTTTCAGCTTTAAATGGAACTTTCACAAACAGCACTTTGGAGAAGAATATGGCAACTGCCAGTATAGAGATGAAAGTACTAACTTGTTTAGCCAGCAAAGTCTAAACAAGAGCAATTGGCCACTGATGCATGGGCAGCTGAAGAGCAAAAATAAAAATCTTTTAAAAGTCAGTGAAAAATTCCTATCCAAATAACAGATGCAACTGCTGCCATAATCTATGGGCTGATTTCCCATTCTTCTGGCACCTTGTAGAAACTACAAATCAGTCAACAATTCTCTATCCAGTGCCAACTTTTGCTTCAGAGAAGTCAAAAAGCTTTGTTGTCTTAATCCAATGCAAATCTTTGATAATCTTGGATAACCAAAAAATTCCTGAACTTTTCCTGTAGATACAATTTCAAAAGAATGAATAATTTTTCAAAGAGAACAGATGCTTTTGAGCAGTCTGAGCATATCCCTCAGGATATGGCACACACAGAATTTTGTGAGCTGAGAACAAAACTAAAACAAAGGGCCTTTGGAAAACATACAACTCTCAGAAAACTTTTTAAATAGTCTACTAAACTAGTGCAACTGTGATAAGCACCAGATTGTTCAGGACATCCAGTCTCCTTATGAAAAGCTACAGAATTTATTAAAGTTCTAATGGAAATAGTAAAATCTGCATATAATGATGAAGTCCCTTGTTTTCTATTACTTATATTATTTTCAGTCTGTTGGTTTCCTAAGCCTTTACTAAACACTTCTCTTCACAATATAGGTCAAAATTGTAGCCAAAGTAATGCAATTATAATCTTAAAGTGTCTATTTCTAATTATACTGTGACCTATAAAAAGTTAGCTGAGTCATGTCTGAGAGAATAGAGAAGATTGAGCATTAAGTTTCACCTCAACACGCACAAAAAAGCTAAAATCTCCACATGGAAACAGGAGACCAAGAGCTTTACACATGACAAGCATCTTTTTTACCTTCAGAAGTGAAAGGTTTTAATTGTTTAAGCCTAAGATTGTGATTGCAGAAACTTTATCGTGTAGAACAGGGAGTGAAAGAAACTTAAGAATTCAGAAATCTAAATCTACAGAGAAAAAAATCTGTCAGTTTTGCAAGTTAGATTCACAGAGCACAGGAAAGGCAATGTATTGTTTCAAACCAAACACATAGGTCATGCAATACTTCTAAAGAACTTGAAAACCAAGTGATTTATAAAAAAAATGCTTTTATTTATAAAAAAAATTCAAACTGAAAATTTATTGCTTTACACTTTTTTATCATTTTGTAAAATATTTCACCTTAACGGTGTCTTACCTCATTTATACTGGAAGGAGAGCTTTCAGGTATCAGCTTTGCAAAAAAAAGGACTGTTCCATTTCCTTTCCTCAGCTAAAGGAGTTACATGCAACCAGCAATTCAAAAAATATATGTCTGTTTAAAAGACAGACAAGTAAACCATAGATGATCTGTACCCCAATCCATCTTCAGTGCAGAGTCAACAGCTTTTGTTTTACATTAAATATAGAGAATTGTCTGCTGCCTCTACCTGTGTTATTGTGCAGGTCAAGTTCAGGCCTGTCTGCTCTTCCCCTGCGCGTTCTGAGCTACAGTAGTGATTTCTCAACATTCAGATCTGCTGTGTGGCAGCTCACTGAAATTTCAGCCGACACTTGGAGACTTACAATTAGCAAGGTTATTTTAAGCACTGACCTAAGTTCCAGCAGCATGTTTATGGCATTATGACAGGAAGGAATCTAGTATCATATCTGTCACTTGGTAACACTATAAAGCTGGTCTTGGAGATGAGACCCTCTAATTCACAGCATAAAACTAAATATCTGACCCCGAATTTACTTCAGCTTTTGTTTTTAAGCTTTGAATATAGTGGAAGTATCTAGTTGGTTAATATTAGGAAGCTTAGAACTTATTTTAGGACCTGGTAGATCATATGCTTGGAACAAATGTATTAATAGGAAGTTATTACTTCCCTAATGGAGAGATTCATTGCTTACAAAACAGAGACTGTTACTTTTGCAATGTTCACATTTGTAATAATTAACTATTACATTCTAAATGGGAGGAGAAAATAACTTACAGTTATTGAACTTATTACAGCTGGACTCTGTAACAATACCTTTTAGTTTCCCCTTGGGTGTCTTGAAAAGGGCTCCCTCTTCTGTACAGACCTTTGGTAACCCTGGAGTCTGGTTTGCCCTGGATTCCTTTGGAATTCTCTGGCTGTCTAACTATTTCTAAGTCATGTCTAAAGGCTCAGTCATACCTCCCCACCCTCATTTGCTGTTCATTCTCATTCCTCCCCTCTTGCCCCCTCCCTCCCCTCCCCCTTTCTTTTTTTTTTATTCATGGGTCAGCTTTCTTGTTCCTACCCATCGTCATCCTTCCAATAGTGGCAGATCTAACCTCACAAAGGGAACCAAGACAAACAACTTCTCTGACTGTATAGGTTAGAGCTATACTGGTCAGCCAGCTCATCTGTGTGCCCACACACCCAAGAGAAGCTTTTCTGAAAGCACTACAACCAGAAACACTATTAAATGAGAGAGATTAGTTTAAAGGAGAGTAAATGCAGGGAAGAAAAAACAAACCGCAAAACCAACCAAACAAACAAAACCCCAGAAAAGTTGCTGCTTTTGCAAATTATTTTGTAACTTCTACACATCACTTATCACAATGAAACTGCTCCTTTGTTATTGTAGCAAAATTCACCAGAGGCAAAATGTACTTTTGAGAATTAAGAATATTAAGAGAACAATGGTGAAAACAACATAAACTCCCGTTGTCATTTTCAAATATCAAATGTATCCTGAGTTACACAGAAACTTGGGATGGCATTCAAAACAATTAGCAACAAGCTAACCATTACAGGTATCCCAAATAGCAAAATTCAAAATACAATATAGGCAGCAGGCAAAGTCTTCAAATATCTCACAAGATCAAGAACTTTTTGAGGTTTGGAGTGAACTGACCATTCATATACTTTTGCGATGGTCAGCCCTCAGAAGGATACTGTAGTCAGCCCAGGTAGTACAGTACCTGAATACATACACACAGCTGAACTCTGAACATAACGACAGAAATGTTATTGACATTATTACACAATTACCTTCCTTCAGAAGAATTATTTTATGAGAGAAGATTTCTTACGAAATACCATAGCCTAGCCAATTGAAGACATCATGAAAGCATTGGCTGGCTACTGCAGCATAGCCTCAGCCAGTAAAAACTCTAAGGAAGTTAAGAAAAAGATTTTTTTTTTCTTGCTCGGACATCCTCTTTTTGAAAACTTGGGAACTACAAAATCTGCATTTAAATAAATATCTTTTCCATTTTAAATCCGTTCCTGAACGTATAAATAGGTTGACCTCTGTAGGAGCAAGGCAAGAAGCCTTAAAAAATGAGGGTAAGAGTATTTGATTGAAAAATGGCAGTAAAATCACCAGTAAGGCAAATATTTTGTTCCAGTGCTTAGTAAAACAGCAGATTAGGACTAGTGACTTCAAAGTAGAGGGGGAAAAATTTGACCATAACAGTGTTTCCAGGTTGCTTGCTCTGTGCTGAAACATTATATCCTGCACGGCATTACCTGTTTTGCAAGTCATTTGAACAGTATTATACGAAGATTTCTGGCTAAATTTTAAAAAAATCATTGCTCAAAATATTTTCAAACCATTTCAGTTAAAATTTTCTTCAGTTTCAGCTTCAAAATATTCTGGTTTTGGAAATATTATATCTTTCCTAGGAAAAATGTCCATTTTCATCAGCTGCTAGTATTAAAACAGGTAGCTACATAGGCTACAGTAGATTTTATCCTTTTTGCAATATGAAATATATTTTCTAAGTTAATTAAAATTGTAATTTTATTTATAGGCAACAATAGCATGATACGTTGAGATGCTATGATTCTACAAGGATTTCCTCTGGTCTGAGGCTTAACTAGTAAAATACTGAGAAAGAATAACTGAGGGTCAATGGCTCAGTTCTCTCTTCAAAACTTGATTCATACCTGCCTGATAGCAAGAAATCCATTTCCTCTGAATTTCGGGTAACTCCAAGAAACACAGATCAGAATGTAGTTTGTATTACTACGTAGTGTTTTACTTGCTGATTGCACTCCCTGTTCCAGGAGGGAGCAGTAGATGAGTCAAGTTGGGTGAGAAAGGCATGTAGTCCACTGGTGAGTTGGAAATGGATTACCATCTTAATCAGGAAAAGTATAAAAATCATAAATAAAACCATAGTGAAGAAATATAAGCAGAATAATATACATGAGCTGACTTTAATAATGAAACACTGCATAGTAGCAGGACAATTCAGCAGAGCTGGAAGGTTTCATCATAAGTGTTTTGAAAGAGCTTTATTGCTAGCTCTGCAAAATGGGGCACATTTTCAGCAAGTTATTCTGGAGATGTAAAAGAGAGAAGGCCATAAGGAAAACATCTGAGGATAGAATTAATGAATGAGTCATATGTTTTCCCTGACATACAAATACTTTTGGAAGGGTTAGGTGAAATGCAATCACTCAATGAAGTGACACTCATGATCAATTTCATCACCTGTGTTGACTTATACAGTCTAAATAGAATTACAGGGGGAGTGAGAGAGTGGTGGTGGTGTATTATTATTATTATTTATTTTTATTATTATTAATTTATTTGTTAATAATGAGGGGTTTGGCAGTTGTTTTGGGGAAAAAATGTCAGAAATTATATGAAAGGCTTCTAATGTCCAACTTGTAACATTGTTTTTCAATTACATACTTTTGCTTGAAGTTTAATTTCTATGCTTTTTCCCTTGAGCTAACCTTTACCAACCAGACAGCCTACATAATTTGTATTATGAACTCAACATTTTTCATATAAAAGACTAAAAATGCAGATCTTGTTTACAACCAACTTGATTTTTTATGAATACAGCAAACAGACCTGGATAAGATGTGTTAAGCTAGTTTCAAATTTTCCAGTTAAAGAAATCTTCACTGGAAAAAGAAATCCATTAATTAAATCAAAATTTTGCAAATAAATTTTGACTGGAAAAGCTTCTCAGAAGCAGAATAGGCTTTCTCTCCATGATATCCACTTTGTATGGGTGACTCAAATGTGTAGGACTAAAAAAAAGGTGCTTTACAACCCATTTCATTTCTGTGATTCTCAACAGCAATAAAAGAGACCAAAATTCAGATCTCTTTTCTACTTGGTATTTACTAATTCACACAAGTGTAGCTATGCATGGAGTACATCAAAGACCTATGCACAATAATTCAAGGTGGGTATCAAGAAAAATGTTGGATGCATGATCTTTTCTTCTTCTAAAATTTTTAAGATAAAATTTGATCTGTGGATTTGAAAATACCAGAATAGGATGATATTATTCTCTTGCAGGTAACATAACCAAGTCTAAATAGAGGAGTGGGAATCGTCAAACTTAATGAAGATTCAATTAATGGATAGTTTTATTATCTCACTTAAAATTTTCCCTAAGCACCCCACCAAGTCATTATAAACAGAAAAGGAAAACATTTCCATTAGAAACAGCAAATAGATTGAAAGCAAAGCAGATGAATTTCAACAATACAGTTATTGCAGTCTACCTCCATAATTAAAAATTAAAGTTTAACAACAAATCTGTCCCAAGTGCTTGTCCAATTGCCTGTATTTGCATTTATTTAATATCTTCAGAATAACTACATGAAGAAATGCACCTATGTGAGGCAAGGAGAGATAACAGACATTAACCTCTCCTTTTGATAAAGGAAACATCAGTGAATACTGCCTTTGGCATTTTCATTACTGTCATTTAAACTGAGTATCATTGAGAATCACTTTTTTCACTGCATACCTATCAGCAGCCTATCTTCCTTTCACACACAGCAGAGACTGAAGGTTTAATCTGTTCCTCCCTATACTTTCAAATTCTTTCTTTCAGAAAACAAGGAATTAAATGGACCTGCTTGAAGTGCACACATGTTGACTCCCTCCTTATTCTACCAAACAACGAACTGAAAAGAGTTGGAGCTGCAGATTTCACTCACACCATTCAAGCTTATTATCCTATTAAAAAATCTTCAATGCATTATCATCACAAAGTATGAGTTGACATATTTAAAGATATATACAGCAATTCAAAGACTCTAAGTGGAGTCAGACTTCTCTGTTATAACATTTCATCCTCCTGACAAACCAAAAGAGAAATAAGGTTACTGCAGAGAAACACTTTTTCTAAATTGCTTTTCTAAAATTTTGCAGAGAATAAATAGAATAAATAGGTTGAACAAGGGCTGCATTTTTAGTCTTTTATATAAAAAATGTTGAGGTCATAATACAAAAACAGGTTTAGATTTTGCTCTGAAGGATTTAATAATGAAAAACTCTAAACATGGTTTTTCCTAGGAAATGAAAGGCTGGCTAAAACTGGTTTTCCTTCTCCTATTCCAAGTAACTGATTGTCACATTCTAGACATTTCTAAGCAGTGGGATTACATAATTCAAATTTTTTAAAGAAAACAGCTGCTACATCCAACATTCATGACCTATAAGTTTTCCATATCAAGTTATTCAGCTGTTCTTTCAGTCCATCTGAGTTGCAGTGAAATGAAACTGTGCAAAAGACCAAACAGTTTTATTCCATAGTTAAATGAACACACATATTGTTCCAAAGCAACAGAAAGAAAACAAAACCTACAAAAATCTTGGTCTTCTCACTGCTTCAATGGACTGGAAGCCCCTTATTCATCCCACACACAAAATCAGTGCAGTATTTTGTTGCATATTTCACATTGCTTCTTATTAGCATTTGATGTGCACAGCTGTATGTGCTATGTGTGAATAATTCTTACAGAACTTCATAGATGGAAAGAAAGGAAGGGAAAGCGCACACAGAGATTTTTAAGACAGAGCACAGATACTTTTGATGATCCATGCCCGCTCTCATAATCAGCTGCTTCAAATTCAGCTTATTTTACATCTTTCTCACTGGTTTTGTTTTGGATTGTTTTGGCTTTTTCAGTGAAGGATAAGAAAAGTACATTTGGATAAAAGGAGTTTATCGTGTTGCTATTTAGAAATGTATTTAGATATTAGATATTTAGATGGTCATAAACTTATCAAAGGAAGTTAAACAAAATCCATTAGTCTCCTTAATGCATAAGGACATTTCTCATGCTAAAATTTTATCATGCTGGGTACATTATGTTTCCAGGATGTTGTTAAATTGATGTCTGCACCTCTTCCAGAAAACTGATTTTGTAATAACGCTTACCACAAATATAAGGGCTCATTTTGATTTAAATAAATTGTGAACTGTAAGCAAAACAGTAAGAGAAACATGCTGTTACAGAAAGCAAGCTTGCCTTAGGGGCTGCCTGGGAAGGTGAGAGGGTGATAACTGCAGTGGTCTCATGGATGGGTTGAACTACAATAACTTGCTCTTACCACTGATTTTGCTGCCAGTTTATTTTGGACATAGTACAAGTCACGTTGTGTCTGTATGGACTGCACTTTGTCAAGTATACAGTGGGTGTGCCATGTAAACAACCTCAAAATAGTAGGCAAAACTGAAATATTAATTTACCCAATGACCCATGCAAACCTGAAGAAGCTTTAATTTTGTATCCAAGCAGAAAGGTCTGGGGTTTTCCGTATCTTCATCTTCAGGGATACCCTTAATTTAAACACTGTCTCCTGTTAGTGGTATTACCAAGCTGGTGTTTTTCTGACAGAGAAATAGCAGAAATTCACTGTTGATACTGAATGTTTCGAGGTAGCAAGAGTATATATATTTATAAATATAGGTATATAAATGCACACACATTTCTTTGCGTGTTCTATGTCAGCTTTACCACTACAAGATCAAGCATTTTATTTTGCAAGTATGCTAAACTTGACATGTTAATAAAGACTTTTTTTTTCAGATAAATATTAAAAGAATCTTGGAAAATTCTATTAGTAATGCTCCAAAATTCTGTGCATGTGATAGAGAACTTCTCCCTTTTCCCATCCCTCCCTTTTTCTTTCTTTGCTCCTCAGCAGCACGGGCAGCAGTTGGGCAGCTCCTGCAGCACTAGATGGTGCTGCTGCACAGCCGCAGCAGAACCTGCTGCCTCTGCACTCCGCTGGATCTGAAATGTCTCACTGCTCTTTTTAATACTGAAGTTACTAAACATGTTACTGAAGACTATTGCCCAGGGCCTCTGGGTTTTCATGTTGGTTTTTTGGGGTTTTTTTCCCCTTTTTTTATCAGAAATTCTAAGCTTTCTAGGGCACCAGGCTTTGTGTAGTTTTCTCGCCCATTCTGTAAGAATAGAAATAAGGAACAAGAAGAAAATTGGCATACATAATAGATGCGATTGATTACAGACACAATAATGTTTTTAAGCTTATCACTTACCTATTTTTTCTTATACAGTGAACCAAGAAGACAAACAGCAAAGATTTTCCTACAATACTATGACACAAAACTTGTACCTTGTGAAAGTAATTTTTCTAATAAAAATACAATGAAATAAATACAGAAATAGCTAAACAAAGTACAACATTATAAATATGTTATTTGCACGTTAAAAATGGTCATTCAAATGTGTGATTAAAGTCCCCATTTCTATAATTCCATACAGTTGAACAGCTTCCCAGGAGTATAAAGTTGCCTACGTGCCCATTTGCAAAACTATATCCTAAATGTCCATTAGTTTCCTGGCTTTCTTTATATAATAAATGAAAAGATTTTGAATTTGTGTATTTCTTTTAAAATGATGATGATAATGATGATGATTATTATTATTATTTCTGTTTGGTTGGCCCTGATAAGTAGACTTCCAGGCACTGAGTAATTTGCCAATTGCAACTGGTTCTGCAAGAGGGCAAAGTCCATTTGCCAGGAACAGTTTGATGAAGTGAGGCCTTCAAAGAAGACTTGAACTATTTATTAATTCTCATTTAATGCAGAATTCTTAGAAATTCTTGTAGATGTCTAATTTATAATTACTCCTCAGTTGCAATATTTCACTACCAAAATTAAATCACCTCCTTTCTATAAATGCTAAAAGCTATATTTCTTATTCAAGGACAAATTGTTCAATCACCAAGGCAACAAAATCATTATTCATTCAATTATAACAACTGAATCTTTGCTTTTAATAAGGGAACAAACAGAACTAAGAATAAAACCTCCAGTAAAATCAGCAAGGTCAGATTCTTGTAATGCAGGACTGTGTGTCGACACAAAGCCAGCTGCTGACTACCTGGATTGCTGCAGGAACATACCACGACCATACTCAAAACTGTTTGAAGCAGAAGCAAATCCTGCACCCTAATAACCTACACACTCACTGATTTGAGCATGCTAGAAAAGGTATTATACACTTTAAACTAAATTTTTTTCTTTACAGTTTTATGGTCATAGACATTACACTAGACCAGATTTCAGAAAAAAAAATGCTCTACACAGAAGTAAGGCCCATGTGTAGAGAGCAGTACTGTCATCTACTTCTCTCCTTCATTTTTAATGCAGTAAGTATTCTTAAACCTGCACTCTGTCAGGCTCCTGCTCTCTCCACAGAACGTGGCATTGGTCCAGGTTAGGAAAGAAAGCACAGCTTTTTGAAGCAGCAATTCAGCATGTCAGCAGATGACTCGGCATTGTGCTTCAGTGAAGGACAAACAAGAAGAAGAAAATTAAAAAGGACAGGAATCAGATGGGAGTTTTGAAAGACAAAAACTTGGAGAGAACCTGATCATAGCTGAAAGGAAAATAAAACAGAGGAGAAAGGCTGGAAAATAGACCTAGCAACCAACAGCTAGAACATAATTTGCAGCCTAACAAATAAAAGTCCCAAGCCAATCTGCACCAACCTGTATTCTTGTAAATAGAGGAAATTGTCTTTTTCAGATGTAAGACACCTATACAACATGGGTTTTTTCTTGGTAATTTTCAAGCAACCTCTTTAATAACTTAGAGGTGTGACTCTTTCATTCTGATTTGCTGTCTCCTATATAAGATAACACAGTAGCAAAGAAAATCCATCTAATTATTGAGAACTGGTCAAAATTGACAAGTCACATCCAAATACTGTAACTACAAACCTGGGTACAGTAATTTGAATTGCAGTGGTGATCACCATGAAGTCTTTGCTGCTCAAACGCTTAGTTTGGTGATTTAGCTATTCATTGATGTAAAAAAAAAATTTAAAAAAAAAAAAAAGGGAAGATAAAACAGACATTGAGAGATACTATAAATATTTCATTCATAATTAGGATCAAAAATGAATCTTGAACAGATTTGAGACAGGGAAGTTATTCTTGTAGATCTCAGCTGAAAATCAAAAGCATATAACTTAAATTGTAATGTGGTAAAAAACCCCATGTTTTCAGCACTCCTTACTCTACCTGAAGTTTGACAGCAATACAGCATTCAGTATTTTGTGAGGTGTTTTGAAAGCAAGCAATCCTATCTGTAACCAGAAATGCAATGTTCCTTTGGAGAAAAGAGAGTGGCTCCCTTCCCATGTATTATTCTATATACCTCTGTTTAATCCCTCATACTGGTCTAGATTCATAAACCAGGTGGATATCTGAAGTACCATTTGAAGAGAAGGTTATATTTGTAATAATACATATGAGGTTACCCACATTTACTGGTAATGCACTGTGTAAAATTTGGTATTTTAATCCAATGTATCAAAATTATCTATTTCAAGTTAATATCCTAGTCCCGTGTGGAAAAGGGATCCTGTACGTGATAACAGATAAACAGATGTGTAGCAAACTGTTTTGTGTTCACAGTTAAATCAGGCATCTGAACATTCAGGAAGTCCCCATAAATACTGTATGAAAGAAGTGCAGATGACCTTAGCAAAGAAAACATAGACTAGCTTCAGTGGTACCACGTCTATAGAAATCCTACTGTATTGTCCTTGGAAATATCCCTCTTCCCTTTGTTTTATCATGAATCTGACAATACCTGATAATATTCTTAAATGTCCAGATTGTGAAATTCATTTATTGCCTAAAAATCCTGGATTTAATTAAAAGGATTCTAGCCTTGCTTGCTTCCTCAAAATAACTGTGGAAGAGAAAGTAAGAATGTTCAGTTTAGTACCTCAGCTCTATGACTTTAGAGCATAGTTGACTAATGATTTTACAGACTTCCATTTGATGATTTTGTCTGCTTGGCTGCTGGACATTGCTGAGATGTAGAAAGAGATGTCAGCCACACTTTTCATACGAGCTGAGTATGTGGTGTATAAACCACTTTGCCCATCCCACACAGCTTAATGGTCCTAAAATATTATTCTATGTCTTTATTTTGTGGGGTCTTTTGGATACTTTATTCAAAAGTACAGATACTTGGGGGCATTTAAAATATAACATTTCTCCTTGACTATAATTTCTTTTTCCCAACGGGTACTAACCATACTCTGTCATGTCAGAAGATTGTATTCTGTCAGTGTATAAATAGACATATAGACACAAAGTAACCCCTCAATATCTATGAAGCACAAGGTGAACTGTAAACACAGCAGTCTTACACTCAGACACATTAATAGCGCACTACAGTGAACTGTGGTATAGTTGATCTAGTATTATAGGGCAGGTAATTCAGAAGAATTTTTGAGAAAAAAACAGAAATGCAGGAGGAATAAGTGCATATGCAAATGATGAGGTAGCAATGGCATTCTATTTCTGTTATGGTACTACAAACATACACATACAAATATACTTACGAATATATATGTCCATATATGTACATCGGTTATAAAAATAACACATTTCATAATGTCAGATCACAATCACACTGGAAATGCACATATAAAATCATCTTTTCCCTATACATTAGCAGATAAACTATGATTAAACCTACAGAACCTATTCTGAAGAAACTTGCTTTCTTGCCTGTGGAACATCTGCATTGTTTGTTATCAGAAGCAAATGTATTCATCTCAACACAAAGAGATGAAAGGCCACACCAAAAGAGAAGGCTGTATGTTGAAGCTTCCTTCAAGTCCCTTTTGAAGCATGGAACCATAGCGAAGGGCAAGTATGGCTCCAGAGCCAACTGAGAAGAATAAAAGAATATAGCTCAGACATTTTTGTGATACCTTTACTCAGCTAATACAGATTATGAAAAGTAAGCACACTGCTCAGCGGGAAAGGGAAGTTGCAATGTACTACTACATTCAGTAGATTTTATATTTTGTGAAAACTTAGAAATGATCTGTCAGAACTTCAGAGTGCAATGATTGCTGTAGTAGTAGTGCTGTAATGCAGTGCTGCTTTATGCCTTTTGAATTATGCATGTTTTCGAAAAAGAGATCGAAACACTTTCAAAAAAAAAAGTGCTCCATCTTTTGAAATGCAAGATACAGAATCGTAACTGACTACATGAAAACTACTGTCTTTCTCCAGGGAATTATATACATGGAGAAACTGGCATGTATTAATTAGTTCTCCTTTTTCTCCCTCCTTCTTCACAGTCCATTGTAAATGGTTCAGCCTCTGTTCAAAGAGAAAACTTGTTCATCAGTCTATAATTCTGCACAATTTCACTAGAGAAATGGAACACATCAAAATTTTCAAGTCATTTTTTGGATGGATGTATGTAATCCTGCTAATGCTTTTTTACACACAAATCAAAAAAGCATAAGACAAGCCATGGAAAAAAGAATCTTTTGTTTATTTACAACCTTTTCTGAAGCAGATTATATCACTACACCTACAATGTCAGTCAGACGCTAGCCTGAAACCAGGCTTCTGCCCAGACTTGCCATCCAGCTGTATTTGTTTGATTTAAACAATGAGGGCAAGCTCCAGAGCAATCCTTAAGAGAAGGTCAGGGTGCAGTATGGTTCCCAGACTGCCCCAAGCAGACAGATCAAGCTCAGGCAAGGTCACATGAACTTCATCTCAATCCTCCAGAAGGCACCTCACACACCTCAGTCACAAGGTGGGTACTATGTGTACAACAACATTTCAACTAAAAGTATTAGTGTAGCTATACAGACACGTTGCCTTCTCCACAGGAAAATACACAGAACCTTTTTGCTTTGCTGATTTACCAAGGAATCATATCAATTCACAGCAGGGTTTCTAATGGTTATTTATGAAAGGGATTTCATTCTGAGGAATAATTCACATAATGCAAGAGGCAAATACCCAAGGATGTTTAAAAATCACCAACTTTCAGAACCTGTTCTTACTAAAAGGCAAGTTTGTTATGTTATTGAGATATTCATGTTGCATTTTTGGCATTCAGAGAGCAATCATCCTATAACCTGAAATTTCTTCTGTCAACTCTCCCATAACGAAAGCCCATAAAAAAATTTTAAATATAATGTAACAAACTAAAAAATTCCTTACATTTTGTGCAATTTTCTGTGCCTGACTGTGACTGCTCCTTATGCCATATTACAGTTTTTGGATATCTATTATAAGTGACATGTAATTATAAACTGAAAAAGTAACAAACCCAGCCAGTATAAGGACTAATAAGAAATACATCCACAGACTGAAATATACAAAGCAAGAAAACACCTATAAACATAATAGTTTACAATGCAGATCAGAAATAGGTGACTGTTATAATACATCATATTTTCCTACCTCATAACACATAGACTAAAAAAAAAAAAAAATCACCACTATGATTTATGTGGCACTGCTTTTGTACGTATGCTTTTGCTCACACACACATATGTTTGCATAGATATTCATAAAAAAATTCTTGCAACAATGTCGCAGCTCTCATAATAAAAAATCCCATTGCCATCCTTTCGTTTGAATAAAAATAATTATATCATGTCAATGACCTTTCATTTTAAAATTTGACAGTACTAAATCTTACTCACACCATTGAAATAATATTAATGTAGGGTATTCCAGGAAATATGAACATCAGTGTGTGTTATTATCATCACATACACAAATACTAAACAACAAAATACGTTCTCTCAGCAAATGTTTTTGTTAATGAATTTGCATGATGACTTGACATATAATTTTTTTCCTCATAATGGAAACTATTTATATCATTACAGCATTGTATCCAGTAAATATTTGTATTTGAGTCAGACTACGATATAGGCTAGAGGAGACTGTAATAGGTACCATCTGTGCTGGAATCTGATAGTTACTTTAATATTTCTCCAGAGACCATTGGTAGAGCATATTAGCTCATTTTCTACAGCCTGTATTAACATATTTTAATGTAGAGGCAATATGGAGTGAGGAGAGGAAGAAATAGTAATTGTGTTGAGTTGAAGTGCATTTACATGCATTCATGTATTGCTGACGTGTAAAACAGAAATTTTGGAGTAAGTATATATTTCAAAAGTGTAAATATCCAAATGAAACTGAGATTTTGCAGAGTTTTTATTTTAGAACTAGAAGAAATTGCAAGTGGTAGAAGACCCACTTTTTCCTCATCACAGGCAAATATTCACCTTTCTTCTTCTGAGTCTCCTGACTGCTGAACAATCCAAATGTCTATTTTAGGACAACCTCAAGACCTCCACAGCATTGCAGATGCTACTGTACTCCTATCTATAACGTCTCTGAACTGCGCATCACCCTTCTATGTCCAAATACGTCACTCAGAACTAATGAATGCATCTCTATCCTTGGAAGAAATGTCACAGGTTGCAGAATTTTTGCTCAGTGTGTCATTAGTGGTTTGCTTTGAAGAAACTCAAGCTGATTAAACAAGCTGTTCATATTGTCCCTTGCAGATACTCCACACATTGTTCAAAATTCCTTTCCAAAGGCCATGTATATGGACCTCAAAGGAGTCTATCAGGTAACTTCAGCCTTTTCTTTTTTATTTTTTTTAATCTGCTTTGCCCAAGCCCAGAAGAAATATCCAGTGCTGATGTCCTACCACTCCAAGGAATATCCAAATCCCTTTGTCACAAGAGCACTAATTCCAACAATTTTTATTGGTCACCTTTCCTGGGTCTTCAGAAAGAAAGTCCAAGCTTAAAAGAGTCCAGAATGCTGTCTGTAACATTTATTAATTATTCATTTATCCTGATAAATTATGCAAGCCAGATCTTCCATTATCACTGGGGTTACCAGTTAAGTCTACTCCAGCTTTTAGTTATTTTTATTCCCCTGATACATACACAACAGCAGACTAACCAAAGTAGTGCTCTCTTCTCTACTGAGAAACAGGCAGGAATTTCTCATTGTTTCTCAACTTTTTCTACTTTTTATTAGCTCCTAATTCTTTGAGCCTCTTATTTTATTCTAACCGGCAGCCTTCTATCTCAATTTGATCCAGCTTTCTTTAGAAGGCAACTGAATCTCCAGTAAACTATATATGTTCTTTCTGTGTTCATGCAAAGCACAGTCCTGCATCATCTTGCTTGTAGATGTCTAAATGTCACAAAAACACCTCTGTTGCTCATTTCAGTGAAAGTATCTGCTGCCTAAAACTCTGCGTTTTTGAACTCAGACTACCATAAATTCTGACAAGTAACTTTGCACCTAATTTCTAAACTTAATTAGTACCTAGAAAATTGACTTGATCATTGTTTTCCTCCTTGGAGGCACTGACCTGTTAGGCAAGTGAACAGCATGTCCAACACCTCCAGGATTGCACTCAGCACTGAAGGGATCATTAGCCTCTGTTTATGTTTGGTAACACATAGCAAGGGATTAGGACAGTTTTTGAGGGATGTGGAAAAAGTGATTTTTCTTCTCTTAGGCAGAAGAGGTTAGCCTAACAGCTACAAAACCAAGATGACTTTTACAGGTGTGCTATTATTGTAGTAAAGCACATTAAGATGTGGTAAACAAGTCACATTTTTTTCCAAAAAACTTCCATCTGAGCAAGACAGTAGAATTTCCAGACAAGTTGGAAGGTTTCCAAGCAAGGGGATTGTTTGACCAGATAGAACTTGAGAAACACAGATTTATTTCTGCTATTCCTTGATTTCCATTTTGACTTTTTTCCAAATCAAGGAGTATGCTTAGGCCATAGGGGAAAACTGAAAATTTTAAAAATGTAGGCCTACTAAACTAAACTACTTAGAAGATTAGAAAAAGCTAATTAAAGAGGACGGGATGAGAAAGGTATCTACTCTACCCTGGGTAATGCTCACAATGTTATGAAGAAAGAAATAACCTGTATCTAATTGCAGATATATTAGACTCTAATATACTTTAATATCTTTAATATCTTGTTTTGATAATTTCTCACACTCTCCTCTTAGCCAGGATTTAAATTCAAGGGAAAAGAGCAACAAAAACTCTTTGTCCTTCAAAAAAGTAGAAACAGAGATAATGAAAGGATAATGGCTACATGATATTTGATCTCTATTCAAAGTTCATGAAAATTTTTTGGTAGGAGTCAAGAGGAAAGATAAGAGATCCAGTCAAGAGATGTTTGAGACTGACTCAGGTATCCTGGAAAAAGATGACTGAAGTCTCTCTATTTGGAAAGAGAGAAAACATCCGTGGTCTGCAAAAGAGACACTATCATAGCATGGATTGCATTTGTTTCTATGTCAATATATAATACATGGTTCCGATATTTATGTCACAAAGCAGTGGTGGAGTGCTTTACTCCAAAACAAGTAAGAAATTAACAGACATCTCAGATACAGAAGATTATACTAGATCATCCCAAATCACTTTTTTTTAAAAAAAAAGATAGAAAGCAGCTATCAATTACTTGAAACAGTAGACCCTTCCTTGTGAGAGTTAAGGGACATAAAGTAAAGCAGAAGAACAGGAGCTGAATCCAAGTTATATCTCAGGATTCCAAGAAAGATTTTGTTGTAAAAGCAAATATATTTCATTAAAAATATTAAAAGCTAAATGGATCATGAAAGCATTTCAACCATTTAAGACAATACAAGGACAAAGACAGCACTTCTATATTTTCTTGTTGCAAAACCATCTTTTTTTTTAATCTCTTTTACAATATTTGCAATTGGTAACAGCTACACTGAATGTGTTAGAGAGATGTAAAAGTATCATAGAACAGCTTGAGTTAAGAGTGATGCCAGATGAATGACTAAAATAGGGCATTCTGGAATCTGAAGAGTTACAGTTCATCCAACTATCTTCCTGAAGCACTCATGTGAAGCTGAGCTTTCCAGGAAATTTCCCAAGGGACAATATATGGAAAACCTCCCACTCATGCTATGTGGCTAGTTCTGAGAAAGGGCACTGCAAACGTGAGACAAACAAGTATTTTCAAAGGATCAGTGGTGGTTAGTAAAGCCCTAAGTCATGTAGCATGAAAAAAAAACTATCAGCAAACACCAAAATCCCTAGGGAACAAGCCACAACAAAGAAGCAATGCTCTTGATTACAGAAAGAGCAGAAGCACAGACAGATCTGCAACTGAGACACTGAGAAAATTTTCACAAGAGAAAGAGATGATCTGTGTGCTGAGCAATTTTTCCAAGGAATAATATAAAGAGTCTGCTATGGCCTGGATCCTCAAACCAGTCTTATCACCACAAGCCAACTGACAGCCAGAGGAAGGAAATCAACTCCAAGCATCCAAAACAAATAGAAAGCTTCATGAAAATGGAATCAGACATCTCCTGGCTGAGGAAAAAAACTATGAGAAAATTAAAAATTGTTTGTCTTACTGCTACATTTGCATTTTGAAAATTATATTCAGAAACCATTAAGTTATAGACTTTTATCCAGAGTCTGTATAATTCATTTTTCTCATTATGATTTGGACAAAGGAGCAGAAAGAAGACTTCTTAAATTTGCAGATGAAAACAATTAGTAGGCTTGGAGGAGATACTTGTGGAATTAGATAAAAGAAAAAAAGTTTAATAATGGACAAAGATAAAATCCTACATGTACAATTTCACAGATAAAATGCGTAAGAGAGAGGTGAAAAAACCATATTGGGGGAAACGAGATTGGGAATTACAGTGAATTACAAGCTGAACTTGAATCAAGCTTCTCCTGCTGGTTTGGAAAAAAAGAAAATACTAAACTGGTACGTATTGTTCGAGAGATGTGTGAAAGACTTTTTCCAGTCTTTTCAGCAATGGTCAAGCTTCACACTGAGCCCAGTCAAGCCTGGGCACAACAGTTCCAGAAGGACACACACGATTTGGAAGTAGCCCCTCAGGAATATTATCAGAGGACAGAAGAAAAAAAAAAATCTGTATGAAGTTATAGTTGGGTTTTTGTTTGGTTTGGATTTTTTTGGTTTTTTTTGGCTTTTGCTTAGTTTTCATTAGTCATATAGTAGATAAACTATTCAAAATATATCTAAAGTCTATATTATATTATAATATATAAAATAATTTCACAAGACTTGTTTCTACAGTCATATTTCTTTTTGTCTGCATACGGATTTAAAGGTCAGCAGGTTATGGAAGTTCTGTATTCCTAATGTGTTTGTTAAAACTTTGCTTCATTTGTTTACATAGATAAAACCCTTAGGAAAGTATTTTATGAACTCCCATTGACTCTTGTGACTTCACAAATAAACTCTAAAAAGAAGAAAAACCATGAGGAATGCTATTCATTCACTGACTTCCATTTATAAATAAAACGTATTAGTGGACATAGGAGGGTGAGCTGTATGTACAGAATATTCTCATTTTGTAAGCAGGCAAAAATCAGTTCTGCTTGTGCTCTGAACCAGCTCAAAGCCGTGTGCAAACACCACCCACAAGCTCCACAGACCTTCAGTTTCAGCTCAGCACCGTGCTGATACAGCCACAAGCAGTTCCAGATCAGAGCTAGCACCAAGTCCAGCAAGATTTCTCATGTCTGCCAGCAGAAATACCTTTTCACAGTATCTGCTAAAAACTTACTGCACATTGGGGATTTACTCCTTTTTTCTTGTCAAAAGCTGACAATGTCTACCCTAAATTTTTTAGAAAAATGGTGGGACCATTAAGAAATCAAGATCAGCTCTCTGTTTGGTTAGGACTCATTACGGCACAATCACTCTGGTCAGTGTTGTATTTTAAGACAGCTTACAGCTCCAGTCCTAAAATAAACACAAATAAAATACTATTGCACTGAGTATGAAGGAAGCCTGTGTTCACATAAACAGGCCTCAGAATGCAACTCTGAAGACAGCTCAGTCTGAAGAGATAACATTTGTGCTATTTTTGGAGATTGCCACCTTCAAAAGCATGTTTCACTGCTGCAGCAAACCAAGCCAGGCAAATGAACGTACATTTACGGTCCCAGGCACTAATTATTTGAATTTTGCCTTGAATTCAATGCCTTGAATTTCTTTAATAACTTTAAAGATTCAGCAACAAAAATTAGATCTGGGACCAAGCCAGAGATAATTGTTTAAAGAAACTTGAGTTCAGTTGTTGGGTTAGAAGGAGATTGTTGCTCTTAAAGTTTAAAAAAACCACATGTTTTTGGGAGACAAATTCCAGTCTTGCTAATGCATTTTCTTGCTGGAAAAAGAAAGGAAAAAATGTTGATTTACTGGTTTTGACTGTTCAACTCTCATCACTTCATATTTCTCACCAAGTCTCTGATCTAAAAAAAGATCTGAAAAGAACTTTTTCATATTTAAAATTTTTTTGTAGTTCCACCTGAATTCAGACTTCAGTGTAATCTTTCCATAACTGAAAGGCCAGACATTAGATCACATGTGTATCCTACTACCTCTGAAACTTGCATAGTTTTCAAATGAATGGCTCTGTTTACTGGAATTTTGTTGGAATTTTATTTGGGAGTTTTAGGTATAGAAGCCCATTAAAATCATTGGGAATATTTCTGGGCACTTGTGAGATGTCCAGTCTGATTACTGCTAATGTTTTATTACCTGCTTTTGGAGTGTGAATATGTTTGTGAATATGGTTATGACTGTTGAATTAAGTGATGAGCAAATAACATTGAAAAAGTCTGATAATTAAGTGGTTTCTATTGTCTCCCTTAAAAGGATTTATTCACTTTTTAACACAGGCTGTCAGACATGCTTCAGCAGTTAGGAAAAGCTCTTTTGCTTATTTTGCTAATGGCAGAGTCGAATGAGACGCCTTCACTGAGAAGTCTGTAATATAAAATTCACCTTACCTTCAGCTGTACTAGATGCACATCCACATGCTTGCTATCCGAGTCCTGCTGGACGGAGTAGGTCAGATCCCTGACCCTTTCAGACGTCATCCGAAGCCAGGTCTCAATTTCTGGCAAGTGGAGGACAATCTTCCAATCAGCCCCAGTGTGCAGAGGAGGAGGCTTTTCATACTGCTGGCCAGAGTCAAGGTCCTTCATGACATCCCCTTCCCCTTCTTGTTCCACTGTAGGAGTCATGTTTATGAGCATGGGGGAGGCATCAGATGGCATGGGATCCAGTTCTTGTGTTCTCATGGGAGAAAGTGCTACATCCATGGCTAACATGTGAAAGTCTAAACCATACTTCTTTCAAAAATAGCTGCAAAGATAAAAAAGAAAACACGCTGTTGTTTTAAGACCTAATTTAGCAACAAAGTACTCAAAGACAAGGAGTAAATGATAATGTCTGAGATGCACTGCACATCTAAATAAATTCTTCACCCTAAAAATCTATACTGGAAGTTCAAGGCTAAACAGATTTTTTCAAAATAACTTTGTTGATTTGAACAAACCATATCTTTGTACGAGAAAAATAACAAATACTGCATTTCTCTCATTGCAATTTCCAATTGTAAGTTCTCATCTAATTTCTAATCACCTTGGAAATCGTAGTTTTCATTAACGAAAAATATGTTCTGATTTTTTAGAACTGCAAAATAAATAAATGAACATTGACAAAGTCAGCAGAACTTTGCTGAACTCCACGAGTTAATACAAGACTGGTATTCGCAAACTAGTACATATTGGAACATGTTCCTTGGCCTGAAATTTAAGACCAAACACAGAATATTTCAAGATTTATTTAAATTTCCCAACTGTCCACTCAACTATTGATCATGTACAACAAAAATTTGCAGGCAAACTTGAAGCAATTATTGAGGACACTTGGTTGATTTATTGATTTTCCTTATGAACTTTAAATTCTAGTAGTTTTGTTAGATTAAGAACTGTTGCAATAAGCAACAACTCTAGCAAAACATAGATATAATAATTCCAAATGTTAAAATATGTATCTAAAATTAAAACACCATTTTACAAAGTGGCTTTATGAAAGCCCAAATGCTGTGTCATCAAATATACACTTATGAGGTCCACTGGAAAAAGTAAATAAGTAAAACATTTTATTTTGTACCTGTTCCTCTGTATGTTCTAGTTACATGTGTACTACACATGAAGAACGCTGTCATAAACCCTACGCATTAAAAAAAAAAAAAAAAAAAAAAAAAAAAAAAAAAAAAAAAAAAAAAAAAAAAAAAAACAAAAAAAAAAAAAAAAAAAAAAAAAAAACGAAAAACCCCAAAACCAAAAACAAACAACCAAAAAAAACCCCAAACAACTTTACTTACTTAACATAAAAGCTATAAGATTGTAGAAAAAACAGTGCCCTTTACTATTAAATCAACTACACTGTGACTACTGAGGCATATTCGTAAATATTTCACATGGAGTCTCAGCATCCAGAGACTACTCCTGCAGGCAGTGAGAGTATCAAAGAAGTATCCAGTCACAATTTCACTTGTCATAGACAGGAAGGACAAAAAATTTATATTTTATGTTAATTTGATTTTATTTCCTACCCTGCCACTACTTAGTAAATCAGTGTTTGCACATCTATCATGCTCACAAAAAAATACATTTAAGTTGTACTAAATAATAATACTAAATATAAATTTGGCACTTCAGAACAAAATTTTCTATCACTGCAATCAAGAAAAGGGAATGAAAGAAGAATCCAAATATTCTCAGTGCCAGCTGTAAAATTTCCAACTCTTTTAGTTCAAATTTTGAAAAATTACGAATTAAATGGTGTTAAATAAAAAGTTCTGCAGCAAGACCGGATGAAATTAACATTTCAGGATGCTGAGTATTTTTTAAGTTCATCTCTTTACATTGCCTATTTTTCAGCTTAAACTCTGTTGCCATAAATACTCAACATATATTGTTTGAAAAAACAGTGTAGTAACATTTTTGTCTTAGACATTGCTGATCATAGCCCCAGCTCTAAAGCATAGAATTCATCTGTTCTAACAGCCAAAACTATCTCAATATTTTAAACATATTCTTTGCAGTATTTCCCCCTGAAAACGAAATTTTGGTGAAACACGTGGTCCTTATTTCTGCATGTTTATTGTTAAATATGCCTATCAGCAAAACAGTTGGTCGTGAATCACTAAATGATACCGAAGCACAGGAAGAGCAGTGCTTGCTTCGTAGTTTTTTCACAAAAAATAACCCCTGGCACTCTTGCAGAGTTTTTCAGTATGACTCAGCTCTAGTAAGGACATTAAAGCAATTAGCGAACAGAAATGAAAACATGCTCCTGCAGAAGCAAACAAAAGCTAGTCCATGCTGCATGCAGAGCGCACTTCTAGCTTTCATACACTGAGTGTGCAATTAGCAACCATTAGGAACCTGCTGACCTGTTTTTTGTTACGATGTGCTTGACTCTGTAAGAGTGGCTCTCCAGCATTACAGCTAATGCCTCCTTAATCCTGGTAGCTCTTATAGTCAAGTCTGTTAAATCCTTTCCTTTCTGCCAGATCACAAGAAGCTGCAACACTTCAATTAAGAATTTGTGGAGAAATGTTAAAATAAATAATTCTTTTCATATTCTTAAAAAAAAGAAATTAAAAAATTCTACAAAAGCAATAAAATACGCTGTGGATACTAATTAGCAAGGTCTGTGAAAGCTTTAAAAAGCTCACAAACGCTTGAAAGGAGAAACTTGCAGCTGGAAATGACTGAATCCAAACACTAGGACACAGATTTCTTTAAACTGATTCTTGGCAGAATAAAGAGGCATCATCATCCAACTACGCTGTGAGAAAGGACAAATGAAAGGTCCTCCTGTGCTCTCCAAGAACACTGGCACCGAAGGAGTGCGGTCACACTTGAGCTCCTGAAGTCACCGGAGAAAGCGAAAGCTCGGCGTCACCTCCCGCCCGCAGCTCCTCCACCCCGGGAGCAAAGTGACAGCTCTGCCTTGTCCCGCCCGCGCTGACACGGCTCGGGGAAGGCACCCTGCAGGCACCGGCACGCCCTGCATATGGCAGGAAAATAGGAAAATCCCCAATGCAGAGGTGTTTTTACAAAATTCTAATGCTGAAGTATGAAATAGCGAACGACAAGGCCTGACAGCAACAGCCAGCCTCACAGACATATCTATTTTATGCAATTTAGGAGTTATAAAACTTGCTGAAACACTCTTGATCAGAAGTAGGTTCTGTTTTTTGGATTACTGACCACGTGCAAGCTTTGCATTCATGAAGTTTTGTGAAGCCACCAGCTACTGAAGATGACCCAATTGTCTGTTCTCCACGCCATTCTCATATGGGCACTTGCATCTACACTTGTCTTCTAGCTGTATCCTTTCTCCTCCAATGTTTAGGACAACAATTTCATACTGAAACATGGAAGGTGCAAACAGCAAGATGGAGCATGGAAAGCCCCCTCAGTTCCAGTATTTGCATAATGCACCATAAGGGACATACGATAAATTTTAGCAAAACCAATTTTAATTTTAAATTCAAAAAGTGTATTTAAGAACAATGTAGCGAGCTGTCGAATAGTGGACTTAAAACATCTGCTAAAAAAAAGGGATAAGAAGGGATGATCAAGTTAAACAACATTTTGGGGTCATATATTGATATTTTAAGTGACTAATGTAAATGCTGGCCTTAAATTTTGTTATATTTCTGGAGTATTTTGTTTTTCCAGATATTGTGGGATGTACAAATAGTGAATTATAAACCACTATAATAAGTGCTAGAACTCATATTAAAATTGAATAAATTTTTTTAGAGCTGATCATTATACCTTGCAAAAATAATTTTTGCAATGAAGTAAAGAAGGGATTATTTTCTTTCTAAACAGGACCTCTATCATTGCTAAAATCTTTTTATGAAACTTAAAAGCTGTGCTTGCTTTCTACATCACAAAATCCTGGTAGCATCAATAGCAGTTTTAGGTGGGTAAGCCATATTAAACCACATTCCAGCCTTCTTCTAAACCAAACCTTTTCTGTACCCAGAATAGTTGTACAAACCAGCTGATTTTAAATTTGCAGGTGAACAGATGAAAATGCAATGTCAAGTGTCCTGATCAATAAAAAGTTCATCTTTCAACATTTGCAGGGCATAACCTTATTTTTATCATCACAATCTGATTGAGAGTTTTGATAGTATTATTTCTAAAAAATACTCCTCAAATTATTTATTTCTGCCACTTCAAAAGCTACTCTTTCAGTCTGCTGAAGGACACATTTAAGAACTATACAATACAGCTACCAGCTTGCATTCCTTCTGGTGGGCGAAAAAAATAGATGAATCGAGCATATTTTTTTGCCTTGTGTTAATTCTTTATATACAGTCTTACATTGTCATGGATACTTGTATAAAAGGTGAGAGATCCTGTGTAAGCACACGCACACATATGCTTTCTATCTTCATCTTTAGTTAAGTGCATTACGCCTCACAGATGGCTGATTACCTTCCACTAATCACACGGACAGTCTCACTTTCCCCTGCTTTTCTTCTCAGTCAGATGCTAACACTCTTATGCAAAACACTGAATGTCTGTGTCAACCATAATATAGTTTATCAATCACCACAAGCCTTGAAAGGCTTCTCGTACTCATTCTGCTCCCTAGTTGTTCACATTTCCCCTGTTTATAAACTCCAGGCCACATTCACTCTGCCAGCTATCAGATCATACACATTTTCCTCCAACAGCAGTTAGTTCCTGTCAAACAAAGAATCATTAAGCATTTTAAGCCATAGAGTAGTCCAGTCATCGATCAGTGGTGCAGACACTGGGTCGAATGAATGTTAATGACCTCTAATTTCCCTTACTGTCACATATTGTTAAAATCAGCCATAATCAGTCTACAGCCACCTGTCTGTCAAGTAAACAATTTATTTCAATCTCAAAAATGCTGCAAAAAAACCCCAGAGAAACTCCATCACTAAATAATTTTGTCTGCTTGCTGACTTTGAAATCTAATGATGTAAATTTTAACATCCGATTTAACGAGCTCATTGATGCTGAATTTACTTGAATAGATACAGTGAAAATGAATGTTTCACACAGACAAGTTATATTATAATGTCTTTTCCATTTCAGTAGTCTCAGGAATTCTCTGCCAAGTTATAAAGCTCATTATACTTTTCCTTGAAAATGTAATTAACTGTATCAACTGCAAAGACAAACTATGTCAGTACACAAAAAATCTGAAATATATCATGTCAGTATAGAGCAAACTGAATTTAATATCACAGTAACACTGTCCATGCTACACTGATCCTGTTGCTGATTTGCTATATGATTTAAGAAATAAAACTATTTCAAAAAGCCTTTAAGGAGATTAATTCTAATGGACCCGATTTAGGTTTTTCTCTTCATACCACTCCTTGTGAACACATTTCAAAAACACCTTTGCAATTATCTTATTATTACATTTAAAATTCTGAACAAATTAGGCAATTTTTCACTTAGGACTGCTTGGCCTTCTATTTCATATGTGAGACTCTTAGAAAGTATATCCGATAGGGAATAGGATGATGCCCCAGTTCCTTCAGGATATAGACCAAAGCAGCTTTGTATTAAACCTGAACACTAGCGTGAATCATGATTACAATTTTTAATGTGACTGATTTAAAGTCCATTAAAAAGTCTGCCCCCAAGGCTTTAATGGCAGCAAAGCCAGACCATCAATGTTTAACTGTGGAAATCCAACCATGGACGTTCGAGTTCCTGATTATGTGAATAAATCAGAATTTAAGACACTGCAATGACCCAACATATTCTTTGTTATCTACTGTTTCTCTTTCTAACACAAGGTGAAGGAAAATGTGGAATTTAAAAGGCAAGTGTTCAGCCAGAAACTGGAAATTATTGAGGTAAATCAGGGAAAGTGGAAATTCTACTGGAAGATTTAGCAAAGGATCTGTCTGAAACTGATGGCCTAGCAGGAGAGACTGTGAAACAAACCAATAGTCGATAAGGTCTAGGCGTTATGCAAACAATCTGCAAGGAGCCACTAGTGAAATAGGCAAATTGCTGGTTGTGGTGTGCATGATCTTTCATTTGGAATTTCTTTTTTTTCTTAGGATATTAGATTGTAAAGAAAGGTTCTGCTGATCCTTTCACATGACATTTATATAATGAAAATGGGTAGAAACTGTAGCAGAATGAGGCAACACCATTTTTTTAGAGGAAGATCCCCCGTTGCTTCTGAAAAGCACACTATTGGTGTTTTCCAACAAAATGCCTTTGACACAATCCGATGCCAAAGGCTAAATGAATCTAAATAGCCATGGTATAAGAAGGAAGGTCCTTGAATGGACAAATAATGGAAACAGTAAACAGTGGAATGAAGAACAAATGCAAATCACAAGCAGGGTTTTACAGAAACCTCTGCTAAGCACTGTGCTTCCCAATAAACTGATCAATGACCTGAAAAATGGGTGGAAAAAGTCTGCAGAAGGTATTGAAATACTTGGGACAAATATAAATGCTGAGTAAATGAAAGATGCCAAAAGGCAAAAAAATTGAGCAATAACATAAAAGATGAAACTTAATATAGATAAATATTAAGATATGCATATGAAAAAAAAAAAAAATCAGTCCAACAACTAAAAAGTGAAGTCTTGCCCGAAACAGTGCATTAAATTTATATGCTCCCAGCTCATATAACTTTATGTTCTCACTTATAAAAAAGCAGGGATTCTAGCTGGAAATGATCCCATTAGACAACTGCTATGAGGTACATCAGAAAAAATTCTATGCTACAACATGTACAGACATTGAAAACAATTGTGTAGTGCCAGACTCGTACAGACAGAGGAATGTATTCAGAGCCAAACATATTGTGATGAGCAGTTGTGTTTCCTGGTCCTTTCTAACTCAGTGCAGGTTTGCCCTGCAGTGAGTAAAAATGTCTGGGAGATGATGTGGTACGAAGAGATTAGCATTAAAATGGACAAAGACAAGTTAGTTGATTCATATTAACTCATCATTACTTCAGCATCCTTTATTAGCTAACTGCCCCACACCACCTTAGGCTTTTGTTGCCCTAATTTTCATTCCAGAAAGCCAGCAGTACATAGTGGCAACTTTAATATGCTGATTTTTCAGCATACACGTGGGTGGGTTTTTGTTGGTTTTTTTGATTTGTGTATTTGGGCAGGTTGTTTTAGATTCCCTGGATAGAGCCATTTTTGTCATTCTGGTGACTAAGAGTGAGCAAAACATTTGCAGACATAAAATAATTTTTCCCGTCAGCTACAAAAGTCAGATGGTGAAGGATGCAAAGTAATTATTCAAGCAAGAAGTTGGTGTCTTTTTCCAAAATTTTTCTCCAAAGTGATAGTGTGAAACATCTTTTAAATTGGAAGACAGCAAAATCAAGATTAGGCTTGGGTGAATACTAATCTGGATTTAAAATGGTCTTTCAGTACAGACAGAGACAGTGGGATATAAGTGAGAACTCTCTGAGCTGTTTCAAAAGAGGATCTGATTATTCAATTGAGTGTATAAACCAGAGGGTCCTTTCCCGTCTACCAAATCTGACCCATAACCATGCAGGTAGGAGAGCAGAAAGATACACAATTGTTTGTATGCAATTGTATGTACATAATCTTAAACACTTTAGTCACTAAGAAATTCTGTTGAAAGGTCATCCACCATCAAAATACCAAACAGATTATTTCCATGCCCTAAAAGAAACAAGTAACAAACATTGCATTTCCTTTCATATCTGTATATGTCACTTTCTCGAAATGCTCATCCACTAATGAGTACCAGGGCTCCAGCAAACGAGTAGTGCAGGAGGTCAGTAATAACCTTTTCTTACTTCAAGGAAGATTACTCTTACACAGCTAGCTTGGTCTAGGAGCTTCACTAGGAGCTGCTGCTGCGAAACATGAAAGTCCACTTGTTCTGCAACACTAAATTTTATTCCAATTGTGCATTACAGGAAACTTCCTCATTTCAACATTATGAAAAAACTCAACATCTAGTAATATAAAAAACCACCTAATTTAGCTTCAGCCACCTGAAAATATCATATCAAATCACTCACAGAACCCAAGTTCAAGTTTGCTTCTTTAATTATATATTTACCTGGTGGCTGGGAATAGGATATTTTGAAGTGAAGGTTAATTGATTATGCCAGACTGGTCTGAGAGTGCAAATTTGAGATAGAAAAATCCTCATACCAAAAATTTCCTATAAATAACCTCTCTGAATTCTTAGATTAATTATAGAGCTTTTAAAATTTTTCATAGAAAAAGAAAGGTGAGATTTTTCTTGGTTCACACTTGTTGCCAGTTGTAATTTTAGTTTGGTTTTTTTCTGACCTTTTTTTTTAATTCTTCCTTTTCTCCTCCAAAACAGAAAATAAAAAAATTATTTAAAAAAAAATCAGCAAATAATGGCAGTTAAAAAACACAGTGTTTTGATGCAAAAAAATTTCACTGAAAATTTCCAACCAGTCCTGTTCTTTTTCCCAGGTGTAACCTCAAAAGCAGTATTTTCAGGATTTCTCCTATCACAGCAGAATGAAACTGCTGCAACTCTTAGCTCAAAGTTAGGGCAAATAAAAATGATGTTTCACTTCAATTTCACACTCTAGTTTCATTGCAAATAAACGCTAATCACCTAGGAGAAATCTTAACGTTGTTTCAGGGAAAAATTTCCAGGGGCTAAATAAGCTTATTCCTTTTTATTATGGAAGCTGATTATAAGAAATTAATTTCTTGTATCAAAGAACAATATGACCTCATAATAGATCAGATAAGAACTTTCTCACATTTATTGGACAAAGTATGTCAGTCACAGCCAATGTCTCACTGCCGTGCAAGTCTTAAATCTTTCTCTAGCAGGAAGACCATCATTTCAGCTTCTTCCCTAAATATGCTACAGGTACTGCAATGCTGGATGTTCTGTCAATCAGTACAAATGTTATTAAAAAAAACTCAAACCAACAACAATCTACCTGCAGAATTCTTCAGGGCACAATATTAGTATGTCAGACCCAACAGTGCAACTCAAGGCATTTAAATTGCCCCAGACCGAATTCTAATGATAAAATAGGTCAAAATAGCCACAAGACATGCTGGCAGTTCTGAAACTAGTTTTGTTACACTAAATTTTCACCATTTTATGATAATAAAGACAGACTTTTGAAGAAACTGCTACTTTTTGGAATGATGCACAATGCAGCAGAGACCAGAGAGCCCTTCTGAAAAGCAATATTCTGTGTTTTATGAGACACAACAATCTATGACTATCTGGTCCTGTAAATTCTCACTACCATGTAAAGTTTAACTATAAATAATTTAGCTGTTAAATATAATATTTTCTCAGGTCTTCTTTAGAAGAACACCATAGCAATTGCTTTTTTTCTCAGTTTGGGGATTCACAGAAATAGACTAAATTCTTTGGAGCACAAGCTGGTTTTTTGTACTGAGTCATGCTCATGAAAGATTCTGCTATACTGTTTTGGTTTATGGTAGTGTCTCATGTCAGTAATACGCTATCAAATGTGTGCATTCAGCTGTTCCAGACATTCAGTTATCACAGTAATAGTGCATTGTAAAATGGATTCTTTATTTTGGGAATTAATTTTTAATATACATTAAAATAAGATACTTGGTGTACTACAAGGATGAACCATGGCTTCACTAACTATTTTGCAAATTCTTTCCTCCTCAATCATGATGTGGATAAAATCCTGCCACTGGATGTGAACTTACTGGTCACCTAAAAATAGATATCCAGGCCTGTTGTGTAATCAGGCAATTGACACCATGACCAAAGATAATGAATAGAGTTGCTTTAGAATCATAGAATGATAGAATCGTTAAGGCTGGGAAAGACCTCTGATGTCATCAAGTGCAACTGTCAGCCTAGAACCTGACCATGTTCACCAATAAACCACATCCTCCAGTGGCATATCCACAGGTTTTTTGAACACTTCCAGAGAGAGACTCCACCACTTCTGTGGCAATGCTTGACAACTCCCTCCATGAAGAACTTTTTCCTAATATCTAATCTAAACCTCCCTAGAGCAACTTGAGACCATCTCCTTTCATCCTGTCACTTGTTACCTGGGAGAAGAGACTGACACCCACCTTGCTACAACCTCATTTCAGGTATTTGTAGAGACTAACAAGGTCCCCTCTGAGCCTCCTTTTCACCAGGCTTAGCAACCCCAGCTCCCTCAGCTGCGCTCATCAGACTTGTGCTCTGGACCCTTCCCCAGCTCCATTGCCCTGCTCTGGACATGCTCCAGCACCTCAATGTCCTTCCTGTCATGAGGGGCCTGGAACTGAGCACAGGACTCAAGGTGTGGCCTCACCAGTGTCCAGTACAGGGGCACAATCACTGCCCTGGTCCTGGTGGACACATTATTTCTTATGGAGGCTGGGATGCCCTTGGCCTTCTTGGCCACCTGGGCACACACTGGCTCATGTTCAGCTGCTCTCAACAAGCACCCCCCGGTCCTTTTCTGCTGGGCAGATTTCCAGCAACTCTGCTCCCAGCCTTTAGTGCTGCCTGGGGTTGTTGAAAGAAAACTATGATCAACAGTATCAAAGGCATCTCTAAACAGTATTCAAGCATGTTTCTAACTTCATTTTGCATCCGAACTCTAGCCAAATTCAAAAATATTGGCATTGCAGAACTTTGTACTTAAATTCAAAATCAGTTTCAGCAACACTGGTAGTGGCCAAGAAAATTTTCAGTAACAAATGCTCTCAAATTTTCATCTCATACACTTTTATGAGTACACAAGTATATAATATTTACTCTTCACCAACACTGTTACAGACTGCATCTCCTGAGATAAGCAATTCTGATTCTGATTTCTCTTTGATTATCATTTAAGTAAGATCAACTTCATAGAAGTAAATAAAATGAAACAAATAAGAAAGCAGACTTTTAAGGGGTCTTCAGCTAAACACATAAAATTAAGGCACAAATGTTTTTACCCTTTTAAGTAGTTCTCATACATACCACTGCTTTCTTTTGCCTTGAATTTGGTCAGGTACACCAAAATTAAGTTAAGCTAGAAGGGGAATAAAAGTTTTTATGGTTCTGAAAATTCGCAGTACAAAATCATTTCCTCAAAACTGTAATTAGGTAAAACATGTTAACATAATATTTATAATATTAGTAGTTGAAAAGTAACACTGATGCTTGCAGTAGCCCTGTAGCAATCTTAGATATTATACATGTTCCAGAGAGAAACCATAGTTCTGACACATATTGTTCAAAGAACAATCCCTGAGGAAAAAAAAAGGAAGAATCTTTGTTCACCTAGAACAATATTTTACAATGGAAGAATAACATAATGATAGAAAGAAAGAATGACAGAAGGAAAGAAAGACAGGAAGATCAACAACAAGAATGAAAAAAGAAAAAACAAATGAATGAAGGAATGAATGAATGAAAGAACAAAGAAAAGAAGAGAAAGAGAGATGAAGAGAGCAAGAAAGAAGGAGGAAAAGAAGGATAGAAGGAAGGAAGAGGCAAGAAAGGAGGCCTGGCTCTTTATCCCCTTTATGCAGGTACATATCAACACTTAAGCTATTTATAGTGTTAAAGGCAAGCCCAAACCCTTGCAGTCCGACTGCACTCATGAAAAAAAAAGTACTTCTGGTAAGTTTTTTTCCCAATCTGGATATATATTATCTTGAAGATGCCAAAGAAGTGACTGAAATGTTTCATAGGAAAACTATAGATTCTTACACAAGATTCTTCTAAGGAGCTCAGACATTGAAGAATGCATGAAGAATCATTTGAAGGACTGGGGATAAAGGAACACAAACCTGGTTTTGATGTGACTTTTGTATTCTGCGAGCTAAGCATTTCACCAGTGCTGTGAAAAGAAGCAGATAAAGCAAAAGTCCAAGGACTACAGACTGGAGGAAAAAAGGAATGAAAGATCAGCAGGAGCTACAAGAAAATAAGAAGCTTAAATATGTATGCAAGACAAACAGATGCTAGGAAACAGATTGAAAAAGCCAGTAATCAGAGTAATAGGAAACTGAATTTTAAATACATCTTAGCTGTTGTGAGAAAACAAAAAAAAAAAGGAAAATATGCATGCAGGAATAAGAGGGGATTTATTATTATTCTGTCAGTTCTAGAAAGAAAAAAGTCCCTGGCAGGTTAAGAACTAAGACCACTGCTGATCAGCATGAATTGGTGTGTCACTGCATTGCACTTAACTCCATAAGTTCATCTATATCAACAGTACAGTTTGCACCACCTTAGGCACATTTAGGCACAGCACTGTGATGGTGTACCAAGGCAGACTGGCATATTATTGTAGACACTTCGTCCCAGTGAACAGAAGAGGCTGAGTGTATCTGAAACAGCAATGAAAAAACTGAAGGTAGACACCGGAGAAAAACAATACTACTGGAAAAAATCAGCAAGAGGGCAACATCGGAATGAAGGCTTAGGAAAATACAAACATTCCGTGTCATGCCTGATGGTACTCTCTTATTCAGCATCCACATGACAAAATATCCAGACTTCAGAGCAAGCCACTAAGAAGAACAGAATATAATCAACCAAGAAATGGACAGGCAGGTGTTTTCACACATGTACCTTCAGTGATCTATTGACATATTTCCTACCATGAACAATTCATCCTTGCTATAGCAAAGAACTCTTAACCATTTGCCCCTGTTCATGAAAAGGAATGTGTTCGTGTTTTCTGCCAATCAGAACTTCTTTAGGAGAAAAATATTCCTCTTTTAATCTTGCAAGACATACTTCTCAAAGTCCCATGTCGCCAAGCAGTAAGGTACTTATGCAATCCCCCAAACTGCAAACTGGTGTGAGTAAAAATTTTGGTTTAAAGATGAACTATACCTGTAATTACACATTTTTAAGAAAGATGGAACTCTTTACTTCCTGAAGGCAAGTGTAGGAGGGAGAAGTCAGTACTATTCATTATCATCTATAAAATTATAAGATTGCTTTCATTGTTTGCACACAGTGTCCTGATATCAGGGGAGGCACCTGCCTCTATTCTAAGGTTTTATAAGGTGGACTAGATGATATTATGACTGTATTTAAGAAATGACACAAGAACGCTAGAAAATATGGCTTGAAGCATCAATTCTGTCTGCAGGAGGGAAGGGAAGGGAAGGGAAGG
>VZTH01003597.1:0-10788 GCA_013397815.1 Aleadryas rufinucha | reverse complement strand
AAGGGAAGGGAAGGGAAGGGAAGGGAAGGATGTAGATTTAAGGCTTGGAGTTTCACTAGAGGGAAAAAGGACTCTGAATAGAAATTCTACTTGCTCTGGATAACTTTTTTTATTTCTTCCTACCTTTCTCAATGATTTTGACTCTTATTTTGTGATAATGGGACAAAGAGCCACCCAAATACACAAACTTCTTAGTGAGACCAAATAGATAAGATGGTGAAGAGATCACCTTACAATACTAAAAGACTGTCTCAAAGATGACCTTGCACAATGAGTCCTGACCAAACTGCACTATAAGAACCAATATCACAGAACTTGACCACCTGCACAGCAGCTTGCAATTTCGATTTTTATAGTCATCTGTGGGCTGGCACAGAAGAGAAAGATGTTGGTCTATGGCTACAGAAGCTACTTTTATGTGAGAATAAACTGGTTTGGATATTTCTGATTCAGATCCTTGAATCCCTGTAACTCAGAAAGCATTGCCTTTGTTTTCTCTCTCCTTATGACTGGGCTACACAATGTCCTTCTGCATAATGAGAATGTACAGACAGTTATTGAAAATTATTGTTCATTTTGGTTTATTATTTTTTTCTCCTGATATAGAAAAGTACATGTAGCATCATGTTCTGAGACTTCTCTGGATACTTTCAAGCACAGAAGATTCTCCCAGAAATGTGACTGGGGGTTTATATTAAATTTTCCAGCACCAGAAATAATTATACTGGCCAAATATGATCTTAAGATACCACTTTCTTCATAAGAGTAGCTCGAGAATGACAGATCTTATCCTGTCTGCTGCCACCAGCAGGTGATGTTTGCACCAGCACGTTTTATAAATAAATGAGCTGCAAACTCCCTGTTCTCCACATATATATGGTGTACACTTCTAGTCAATCTGTACAACTCACATAATTTTCTTATTATTTTCAAAATTGTACTGAACAAGTTAAGAATATGAATCAATCTAACAGAGATGCCATAAAACAGTCCAGAGGAGGTCCATTAATTTGCTATGCAAATTACATTTTAGATCAAGCACCTACAAAACCAGTAGGATCTAAACACTTTCTGAAAAACCAAAAAAAATATATGAACTGGTATTTTTGTTTGGTTAAATTTTAAGACAGTACATGTAAATATAGTTACTGATATTTCCAGTTCAACAACTTTTCCAGCCTACTGCCAATTATGTGCAAAGGGCCTGAAAAAGGAAGAATATAAACGGGCAGAATGGAAAAATAGTCACTTATCCAGAAGTAATAGCAATTGTTGCCCAGGTTATTCTTCACAGTTTTATTCTACATTTTCTTATTCTGTTTGACCTTCAAATTTTGTACATAAAAAAAAAATTGTCTATTATGATGGAATAGCACCTGGTTCAAAAAATACATTTCTATCACTTTTTGAACATAGTGCTACAAGTCAGTCAAGTCAAGTCTTCAATTTATGGGGTATTTTTTTAATTATAATTTTTGCTCAGGAAAAGAAAGTTAAATAGGCAAAATTTGTTCAGACACCTGTGTAAACATACAGCTGTGAACTGTATGCATGCATGATATTTTATTCTTCCAGAAAAAAAGTTATTATTGAAAAATACTAAAAAGTAGAAAAATAATGTGCAGTCATGTTAGAACTGTGTGCACTGTACATGCAGTTATATGATAATGATTGCAATCTCAGATGCAATTTCAGTAATAAATTTTTTAAGCATGAAATAATTGAGTTTTTAAAAACTCATGTAGTTCTCTATGTGCTTTCCTAACCTTAAATAACAAATTCTGTATTGAAAATACCATGCATCTGTTTATGCTCTATGTAGCTTTTAGTCTGGAAATTGGGATTGAAATTCCATGATACTTTCTCTTACGAGATGTCAGTGCTTTTTAGGTTTGAAATGTTCACAAAATAGAATTTCTTCCATGACACTTATTTGTTCCTCAACTTAACCAAGGAACTTGGAGGAGCATAAAAGGCTTTAAAACCCACTAAAAAGTTCAAAACATGTTAAACCGTTTTCTCAAGGCTATTCTGGAATAGATCTTGGAGAGTTTTGGTTTAGTTACTTACTGTTGCCAACCTGTGGTATGCTAAACCATGCAACAGTGATGACTATAGTAGTATTGTGAACACGGGTTTTCAACATAAGTTAAAATGCTGACTTTTTGCCCAAAAACTCAAGTTTTTGTTCAGAGAGATGGAAAAATGAGCATGATTTTATGGAACCTACAGTTACCTGAACTTTCAGGATAATCACTTGGGAATGCTCAGACCTCAATTCCAACAACTACATTAAAAGAAGTTTACAGAAAGTAGAATTAACTGGAACAACTCAGCAAGCAAAACACTCAAAACACCTCATAATGATCTGTTTAAGGTGCTTTCTTTCACAGTGGATGTCAGTTCCAAAAAAGTAGCAGGGATTAGAGGTCTTGCTTTAAGATACCTGCAACCATTTATGAATGGAGGAGGAACTACCATCACTACTTTTTCTTTCCAAATACAAAGAAGTGGTTTTCCTCCAGGCATGAGGCTTCGCATTTTGCAAATGTGATTTATTTGTGTGTGGCAAGTTGTCAAGTATTCAGTAAATTGTTCAGTTGCACAGAAAATAGAGGAAAAACCATATTCTGCTTGCTTGTTCTTCATATGGAACAAGAGAATGGAGAAAAACCATCACAGAACTCTGAATTGCACAACGTGTGACTATGCTTATTAGGACAAGATACAAGACACGTTCCTGTCCTTTCAGCTTTGTAAATTTCAGTCAGGGATAGGTCCTCAGGAACCTAATTTAGCAGCTAAAAAATGCAATATATGTTCAAATTTAATTTTGAAAGAATGTGTTTTGTCAAAAATATCTAATGACACACACTCTGCTGTGTTTAACCATCTGTTAAATTTCAATTTACATGCGCTATTCTACTTTCATGATATACAAACACGTGATTACTAACTTGAAATTAGTTCTGACCAGCTATAGGGCATATGAAATGGCATAAAGTCTTAGAATTAAAGGCCTTATCTTTTCTTCTGCTGAAATATCCACTGTTTCTTCAAATCTAACAGTACAGAAGTGCACTTACACTTATTCAAAGACTATAAATTATTACACCAGTACCTATTTCTACACCTCTTTAATTCCAGTGGGTCACTTCAGTGCATTGCAGGTATAGTAAAAGTCTGTAGAAACAGACTTAGATGAAACCAAAGTGGTAAAGAGAATTTTGCAATTAAATACCATTGGATTTGTACATTTCAGTTGTTCCATCATTTAACCAGTCCACGGAGAGTGGAATTTCTTTGGATTTACTTTTTTCTTTCTTTTCTCCTGGACATTTACACTTCTGAGACATAGAGACAAGAATTCAAAGAAATAGTAATATGACTCAAAAACACAACATAAGTACATTTCAACAAGTTCGTTCAAGATCCCACCTAAATATAAGTGATATAATATATATATGAATGTATTGACATTATAATATGAAAATGTAATGGTCAAAATTAGTGATTAAAATACAACTAACATTTAACACTGATTGGAACATAATTTTTGCGCTAAAATATCTCTCCTACATTGTACAAAAGTAGTCTGACAGGTTTAACAAGGAAAAAGACAACCGATGAAAAACATTTGTGTCTATTCTGCTCCTCTGCTCTGCTCTGCTCTGGTGAGACTCTGCCTGCAGTGCTGCATCTGGCTCTGGGATCCTCAGCATAGGAAGGCCATGGACCTGCTGGAGTGAGTCCAGAGGAGGGCCAGTAAGATGATTAGAGGGATGAAGCACCTCCTCTATGAGAAAAGGCTGAGAGAATTTGGGCTGTTCAACTAGGAGAAGACATGGCATCAGCATGACCTAATTGCAACCTTCCAGTACCTGAGGGGAGCTACAAAATGGAGAGGGACTTTTTACAAGGCCATGTAGTGATACAAAAGGAAATGGCTTTGAACTGAAAGAGAATAGGTTAAACTAGATATTAGGAAAAAATTCTGTACCGTGACGGGGGTGAGGCACTGGAAGAGGTCGCCAGAGAAGCTGTGGCTGCCCCATCCCTGGAAGTGCTCAAGGCCTTGTTGGGTGTGGCTCTGAGCAACCAGGTCTAGTACAAGGGGTCCCTGTCCATGGGTTGGAAGTAGATGACCTACAGTTGTCCCTTCTAACTCAGGCTACTCTATGATTCTTTTTAAGTCTGTTTTGATAAAAACGGCTTCAAATTGGTAATTTCATGTTTAGGACTATGTTCCCTTCAAACAGAAAAAAACAAACATTGGTTAGCTGCTTGAGCAAAGTAGTAAGGAAACAATATGCAAAAATAAGTTTAAAAAAAAAAAGTGGTCTAGCTCATAAACTCAGAAAAGACTGTGATGAGCTTCATTTATTCTAGAGCCTAGTGACAGAAAATGATGGACTGGGATATTCCAGCTGTCAGAAAACTATCAGGAGAAACAGTGGAAAATGCTAGAAATGTCTGTGTTCCCAGCAGCTGTGGAACTAAATGCTATTTACAGAGCCTGCCACAAATGATAACATTTTTTCCGGAAAAGTCTTGAAATCTGTGAAAAGCTAAGAGGGAGGGAGGGAGAGATGAACAGTTTGCTGGGAAGGTAATTTCCTCTGCAGTTGCCAAAATCTGACACAGTTAAGATGACATGGATATTTTCTGCATCACTCTTTTAATTGGTAACTACACCCCTTAAATGTTTTAAACAGAGACAGATGCTTCTGTCTTAAAGTTATTTTGCAAAAGCAAAAGGGAAACAGAACCATGGACGAGTGTATCTGCTGGTCTTTTATGTGGAGAAGAATTGATTTTGCAAGGATTTCAAATACTTCTTTGTGGAATGAAAACTATGACAGCTTAAAAACTCCTCTGAGCTTAGAATAGTAATTTATATAGGACAACATAATAAGGTAATTGTTCTTCCCAAGCTTGTTCTTCCATTCACTAATAAACTTTTTTAGGAGGAACAAAATCATATTATGATATGGAACATATCATAGGAAGAGAGTTACACGGAAAATATTTTCCTGCTCTAGTGCTGTCTGCCGCGCTGACCACTAGCCGCCCGGTGGCGTGGCAGGCGGCGTCTGCTGTCCTCTTGCTCTGGACACTCCGGGAGGTCCCGGTGCGACGGCACGGAGCAGGGTTCTATGCAGCTCAAACCGCAGATGTTTGCCCCGGGAGCCACAGCTCGCCCTGAGGCTATCTGCCAACAGCCGATTAGGCTGTGCAGCCCAGATGGAAAAACCGCAGCAGGCGAAGGTAAAGACTGAAGGAGGATTCAGGCGCTAGTGTATTCCAAGCAATTTAATAAAGTCTCAGAGGGAACTAGCCACCCAAATCTGGCCGTTGGTCTGGCCTCTGGCCGTTGGTCTGGCCCTGGCCGTTGGTCTGGCCTCTCTGGTTTAATTAGCATGAAACTAAATAGAAGAGTGGGGAAAAGGGAGGAGTAAAGGAACAACCACTTAGGAAATGACAAGGGGGTGACATACAACCAACCGGGAAACATATTGGGAGGGACTAGTTTAAACTAGCCAACCAGGGATGTAACAAAACAGAACTTTCCAGAGCCTAATAGAATAATCAATGAACTACTTATTAAACATAACTTCTACTAACTAATAAGGAACCGGGGGAGAGAGAGGGTTCTAGAAACCAGGGAGGAGACATGTTCAAGGGAACACCTAGTAGGCGGTGGCATCACAGCCTTATCTCCTCCTCCGATCCGCCCTCAGAGGTGGAGTCTCGGGCGGGGAAATCAACCCACTTGTCATTCACCTGGAAAGTGGGTTGGGCCACCACCACAGCTGTCATTCACATTTTCTGTCATGTAGATGAAAAACAAACCATGTCAGATACCTTCGCTCTGCTTCTCATTCTGCATTTGTTGCATACGTAAATCACCTCCCTATACCTCTGTTTCCATTCTTTGATGAGTGAATTCCTCAGGCCAATAACTCTTCGCAGTACACACCAGAGGCAACAAAATGGAGCCAAATTAATAGCTGGGAATTTTAGGCATTAAAGGTTGTAAACAATAACCTACAATAAAGGGAAGAGCAAAGTAATAGCCACTGTAAATATACAAGTCTTACACAACACAGAAGCCTTTTTCAAGTCTGTTATAAGCAAATTTAGGTGTTTCCTTTTCCGTAGTCCCAAGAAAGTGCCAGAACTGCAAAATCATTTCTAGATTTGCTTGATACTGTAATTCACTTATGTTCACTGCTCTGTCGTTTTCAGCCATTCCATGATCCTGCATGTTTATCTTTCGTTGTTCCTTTGAAGAGCATGTGTAATAGTGTTATGATCTCCTCCTTGAGAGAGGATCATACTTCATACTACAATGCAGGTAAATAATGATATCACATGCTAGTTTGTTTAACATCCCTTTATACAGGCCATAAAAATGTATATAATTTTAAAAATTATTATAGTCTGCTTTTTTACTGTTTTTTCAGTAACTCTGCAATGCAAAATGATTCTAAGCAGTTGCTTACTAAGTAAAGGGAAGGTCTGTAAAAGTAAGACAATAAATAACTGGAAAAATGTTCAGTCATGGCAGCATGAAAAACAAGTAAAAACAAGAGTGAGTTTCAGAAGCAGCCCTAATATTCACTTCAAAAGAGGTTTTTGTTTGATAGACTTTTCATAGCCACATACATAGTTTAAACTTTGTTTGTTTGTAATTATTTTGAAAATTCTCCATGTGATTTCATGCAAGCTTAGGCAACAGTGACATCAACAATGTGATTAGACTGCAGTCTCATTAAACATCTATGACTAAACAGCTTTCTACCCTTTCTCTTGTGATACTCCTTTCTAATTGAATTAACTTCTTATTCTTAAAATTAGGTTAGGTTCTTTTTAAACGCATTTACAAAGCAATCTTATACCCAGAAATTCTTAAATGGCAATCATTTTCCCTACCAGTATCTACCCACNTTGGTGCTTGTCCACCAGGACTCTGGATTTTGGTCTGCCTTTAAGACAGCCACATGCACTGCAACAGGAGAACTCAACTCATTTGTTCAAACACCATTGGCCAGGCCATACCTTTTCAATATCTATTGATCTATATAGAATATTAATTGTGACACAGGAGCTACAGGAAAACTGTGATCTTCAAGCCGTAGGCCAGGCAGAGTAATCTAGGATGGTGCAACTCTAGTCTTGGAGAGAGTCCCACTTCACCAGACCTTTACAATCTGTGTTAGAAATACATTTCCCTTCTCGCACCAAGTATGAGTTGCGTGTATGGGAGCATCAAGCCTTGCACAACTCACCAGAAGCGTGCTGCCTGTTCGTTCATGAAATAACATTAACTGAAAGCAGCTGAGTAGTTACCCTACAAAAGTACCCCTAGTTTCAACCTACTACTTCATCAGTAAGAAACTGTCATCTCATACATCAAAAAGTAGTTCTAAATGCCAAGACATGCAATTCTTTTTGAGCGAATATTCTCTATGAATATTCTGAAATCTGGAAAAATTTACTCGGATAGTTTATGCACCACTATAACAGAACATAACAGAAACGTACAGATGAAATAGAAATACATAATGAACTAGTAAAATGGTTTTAGTGTGTAAAAGTATCTGCATGACAAGTATCTGCATTATGAACTTCACCTAAATTTCATTTTATAAATATAAATAGATATTCACATTGAGGACCATATACCAGTGGTAAAGCAAGAGGCGAACTTTGGCATTTGCCATTGCTCCTTGTGAGAGTTCTCATGCATGTTTTGTTTCAAACATCTTTGTTTTTGAAAGCATCTTTTTGGATTAACACGGCATGATAGTAATCAGCATTCTCTTCTGTAACACTAATGACCCTGTTTTATCTTGTTACCAAACAGTTTTAGTCAGAATAGGAACCAGCTTCTTGCCTACCAGAGAACAGAGATAGAGGACAGTACTGAACATTAATTTTAAAAGTTAATTGAAAGAGTAAGTCTAAATTTAGAGTAGTGTGCAGTGATAGTCTTTGCCATCCCTCTGATGCCCTGAATATCTTTCTGCTTGAACAAATCTACTCATCTTTAACAGACACAATTGAAATAGGCCTGGAGGCAGGAGATGCACTTCCCCAGTGAGGAAAGAAGAAACAAGTAGAAATAATGCAAGTTTTCCCATAAAAACATATCCACTTTTTGAACTGATAGCTTCTATTCAAGCACATAGGCAGGGTTTCCTGTGGTAAGAGTGAGAGCCTGTTAACTCCAAAGTCATGCTTACAGTGAGGAGAGGTAAACATTAATGAAACATGGAGTGTTTTTTCAATAGAAATAAAGTACACACCAAAAGGAACAAATATGTGGCTGGCTAGCTAAGGGATCGTGGGAAGAAGCATTTGGTGGGGAATCAAACAAGGCTGCTTTGAATGAGATACCACAGGGATTAGCAAGGCCCAATGCTATTTGACATTTACACCAGTGATCTGGAGGCAAATATTAAAACACTGCTCATAATTCTTGCAGATAGACAGACTGGTGGAAAGCTAAAGAATGATCAGTCCAGCTACAGCAAGAAGCCCCCCTGCTTTTCAGAGGAGTCTCACTGGTGGCTAAGGTCACACTTTTTGAAAACTACAACAATAAATAAAATGTATTTTAATCTAAACAAACGTAGACTTGGACACCAATGATCAAGGAATGCAATCAATACCTAGCATATGGGAGAATCCTGGGAACAGTAGGAAAAAACTAGCGCTGTCGCTGAATATAAGTAATAGTGAGAACGAAATGCTGTGTGGAGGTGTGGGATACACATTCTAAAAAATAAAGTTGAAAAACTGGAATATGTGTGACAAAAGTCATTGAAATAAAAAGACAGATGCTTAAAAACAGAGGAAAACTCAGGTATGAAAGCTGAAGCCAGACAAGTTCAAATTATGAAAAAAGTCTCCAACAACAGGGGCAATCAATCATGATAATCCAATTACTGAGGGGGGAAAAAAAAAAAGGTGGATTCTCTGCCTCTTGCCCATCAAGAAAGAAACGTAACAGTTAGCCAAATGAAAGTTACTTGGCCCAAACATATACAAAAATCCAACAATTCTAAAAGCTAGAGACTGTTCAGGAAATTAAAATGTCAGAAAGGTTGCTGGAACATTTATGAGGATTTCTGCAGTCAGAATTCAGACCCTTAGGCCATACTACATTTCACAACACTACAGTAAAGAATGCTGAATGACCAGGAAAACAAGGATATGACTCCTTCTGAACATGCTGTAAAGAATTCTTGGTTTATTGTCATTACTGTTCTGAAGATCTAACATTATTTTACTGCTATAACCTCTCTCCTGCCACCAAATAAAGAGATTCATTAGTTAAAACATGCTGTTTTGTCAATAGTGAGATTTACCATGTGTTAGCATTTCTGATAAATTTTCTGTTGTGGCAAAAAGAAAATTTTATTTCAAAGCACTTTTGAAGGAAAAAAGAGACTGAAGTTAAAGAAGCTTTACATTAAAAACACTTTTTAATGTTTATGGAGGTTATTTTTTCTTACTCTGTATCTTTCTATATTTCTACAGAAAATATATTTCTATATTTCTATAGAAAACTCACTGTGACCAATTAAAAAAAAAAACAACAAATTTGGATTAAGGATTTTTCTTGAATCCATTAAATAAATTATTCCAATAAACTTTCAGCCACTAACCTTTTTCCAGAATTTCAGAAAATAGATATGAAAGCATCATCTTCAGGACAGTCTTTAAATAAATGTTTCCTGAAGCAGAGCTGAAGTAACATGACTGATAAAGCAACAAGCCTATTCTGGGTGCCTTCTTTTAGGTTGTATTACTCAATGCATCATGCTGGTTTGATTCAGCTTGCTAGTAATAGAAGTTTCTGACACTGAAAATAAGTTTCAAAAAGAGGTGTTTATTACAAGTGACAAATAATAGATCTACTTCCAAAAGTGCATAGTCAGAGAGTCAGGAAAAATGTTTAGATTAAAATTTAGTTAGTCTGTATATTGCAACCCTTGAAAACACAGCCTGACAGAAAGAGGAAAATAGACCTCTTCTTTCATTTCTTTTCACCTATTTCATGCAATTATTCTGTTTAATTCATAACATACCCAAGCAGAATCTGAATGTTCTAGACTTACATTCATAACCATTTCAAACATATTGCGATATATTCTGTAATTACAGCAATCTTGTACATAGCTTCAGTCTCTATTACTCAAGATTTCGTTGTAATAGATATTTTTTCATTTGGCTTGTAAGCAATTGAAAAGTCTCTGACTCGCAGAACTGCTCCATCTTTGAAGAGCTTCAGAATTGTTTATGCAAATATGGTTCTATGAACAGCAAGTCTGTCTGCAATTCCTGTAAAACTGCTGTGACACGCCATGTGATTGCTGTCAGATCACAACCGTCACATATATTATAGACTCAGTCTATAATCCCTTTTCAGAATGAGGGATTTATAACCTCTCTCATACACTCCACAAACTACACATCAGATCTTTTCTGTTAAGCTTCAGAGTAAAAGAATAGCAAAGCATGACTCACAGCCTTGCAAAAAACATGACCCTCTCTTGCGGAAAAGGTACATGCAATCTCTACAGGATCTGAGCTGACACGATGCAAGAGAAGGCTGGCATGACTAAACAGTAAGAATCTATATCAGCTGCCATTACCACAGCTTTTGTTTGTATAATATGAAATATGGAGCTGTCAATGGCTAACTGTTCACAGTAGGTATAAATAGTCCTGTTGTATTTTGCATTCCAAGTTCGTAAGTGTCTTGGTTTTAAAAGA
>VZTH01003596.1:38768-63871 GCA_013397815.1 Aleadryas rufinucha | reverse complement strand
TTGCTTTCAAACCTGCACACCATCAGACCCTGGGACCCCTCTCAGCCTCCTCGTGTCTCTCCCTGCCCGCCCAGGCCCCAGGGCCACATGTCCACCTCAGCACTGTGAGCAGCCAGCCAGGCTCCCCTGGCCATGGGCTCCCCTGGCCATGGGCTCCCCTGGCAACGGGCACTGCTGCACTGGGACTGTCCACAGGTGCACATCCCAGCCCAATCCTGGCCTGTCCGCAGCCCAGGGAGGTGCCCGAGGATGGGGCTGAGCTCCTGGCTGGCCCCGGCTGGGGCAGCGGGACAGGCTGGGCAGCGAGGCCCAGCCGTGCTGCCCTGGAGGGCCCCTTCTAGTCCCAGTTCCTGGCCCCAGGGAGCCGCCAGCTGCCATGGCCAGGACAGTCAGTTCTCCAGTATAAATTCAGTGTGGTGCAGTCTCTCATTACATAAGCCCTTGCTAAGTTTTCCTGTGCTATGACCCTACACCTGAATCACTGAGCCAACAAAGCTGACTGTGTCAGCTTAAAAGAGACTGTTTTCTGCTCATGTGGTGCATGCTCCTTGGTTTGCTTACATAATCTCATTCTACTCTGCTATGAATACAAAATTTTTTTCCTGAAAATCTATAACTTGAACAATGACTTCATTTTTACTAAGGTTTCCCAAAATAAGATAATGTAATTATTAACATTTCACAGCTTAGATATGACATGCAGTAAAATTACAGTGGAAAACACACTCTCATTTTGTGTGTCTCTGAATTCCTTTCCTAGACTAGTACCACTAACTATACATTTTAAATCTCCTACTGATTCCAGTTAGAACCCAGAAAACTAGAAAAGTTTGATTGTTATATCTTGGTATCTCAAATTCAATAGTTAAACATGTCACCACTATTGTGTTGTAAAACAGTAAAGAAGAAAACTGAATGCAAGAAATCATAAGAAAGCAGAACATCAAATCAAAGTCCTCAGATTTCAGCTGCTTAGTTATGATTCAGTCTTTTCTCTATTTATTTGGCTGTCTTATTCCACATATGACTTTGCACATATCCAAAAAATGAGATACTCTTCCAAAGAACAATATCTATCCATAGGAAATGTGTCTTATATTTCTGTAATTTATAAATTTACACACAGCTAATTCCTGTATCAAAGAGATCCCTGTGTGTCTTTCTGAAAAAAATGAAGTCAAAGGAAACATTTTTAATAAACCTGTATATATATATATATTAAGTGATGTAATTTTGTTGATGAAATAAATTTATGTGAAAATGCTGAGGCATTATTCCCAAATGTGAAAAAGATAGTTTGAAAAAATATATAGGTCTGACTTTTAAAATGTCTGATACCTTTTACAAAGAAATAAGATATCTTGCATCCCTTAGACAAGAAAATTACATATTTGCATATATGTACACAGCCAAGAATTTGCTATTAGTCTAGTCAAAACTTAACAATCCCATCAAAATGCAACAATTGGTATAGTTACAACAATTCTCATGGCCCGGATCAATACACAAAAGTTTCATCAACAATATGCTTTAAATGTTTATACAAATAGTTTCAGTTTTTCTGCCCTTCTTTGGTTTCAGGCTCATATTTTCATTGTCCTGTGGTCAGCAACATCAGTTTTCTTAAAGGAGAGAAATGGTGGGATGTCTAGCTACTCAGCTGTATAACATATTTTGTGCAAGGAGGAATTAAAACTCTTGGTGTTGTCTCTTTCCTCCTGAGCCTTGGGATCTTTTTAGTTTTATGTTTCTTTATTGCAGTTTACTTCCTTCTTACTGATTGTCATCTGAAGTTTGAAAGTTGTATATTGGCCTTTCCCAGCCTCAGCTGGTGTAAAGGGCTGCTGTTTGTTTCACAATTATTACCTAGTTTTGTCAGATCTTCAGCATGTAATCTATTGACAGAGCTTCAGCTAGTCAGCTGGATCAGTTACTATTAACTTGACTACCAGCCAGTTGTTAAAAACACATAAAACAAATAAAATCATGCCAAGGTTTCACAAAACTCCTTAAAATGTGACAGATCACTAAGAAGCCTACAGGTTTTTTCAGTAACAGCAAAAATCATATTTAGCAGTCTATATAGCAGCCACAAAGGTACCAAAAGTATGAATGAAACTTCTAAAAAATGAAGTCTATAAGAATATAATTTATAATTTTTATAAGTGATTTGCATGTTGAATTGTTTTGTATGGCTGATCTTTTGAGTTTTGTTTTCTACTCTAACATCCACCTGTTATGTATCTCTTAGAATGATGTATGGGGAAACATGATTTTTTTCTACTACTGCAATGATTCCCTTAAATCAGTAAGGAGAATATCAGTACACAGAACATTTAGAAGAAGTAAATTAATGAAACTGAAAAATGTGGCATGGAACAAGAAGTCATGTGAGTTCTAGCATCTTTCTTCTGTTCAAATATTGCATCTTTAACAATGTAAATTTTGCTTTTTGATTATAACTAATGACAATAGACTGATTTTAAAATGCTTTGTGACAGGGTCTCCTATTTCCTGGGAACAATGCCAAGTTTATCTACAATCTCAAGTATATCCCTTACCAGGAGGTTTTCCTCACTTTTTGCAATGTCCCTGAAGAGGAACTCCAAACATCTGATTCAGGTCAACAAAGGTGACACTATTACCCAGGCTACAGAAGCATGAGGTATCTTTCAGTCACTTGTAGTCTACAGAGGTACTTCTGTGCAAAGACAAACAGCCGGTTTTGTGGTCTTGAGAGAGGAAGTGATTGCAGCTGGGTATTCCATAAGACCAGATTGCTTTGAAGTGGAGAGCAAGGAGCACTTAGTCATAGCTGCTTGAGACAAAGTATTTTCATTCACATCAAAAAAGATGACCAGTAGCATTTTCCTGTCTTATAACAAACCAAAAGTAGCTGTGTTGTAATACCTGAACAGAATCCTCATTGAAAACTGACAGCAACTTCTTCTCAAAACATAGACAAACCAAAACCAAAGCCTTAAAAAAAGCCAGAATTATTGGAACATGAGTATAGGGAAATGCCAAAATTGGGAACATGCTGGTTTTTTCTCTTATCTTCCTAAAACACTCTATAATTCAACACTGACAATTTTGGTGGTTGATGTGGGGCTGATTTTATTTAACAATTAAGTTAGTACATTTTCAAAAGACTTGTTCTATTTGCATAAATAATCAAAATGTATTTTACTTTAAAAGGCCATTTGGCTAGACTTAAATCATAGAAATTGGGCACTTTTTTCAGTGAAGTAGTTTGGAAATCCTCATTTGTGGTTTGTCTGTAGTTTCAGAGAACATCTGCAGAAAACATATCTTCTGTGGTGTTGTGCTTTCATCAGAATTAAGTCTCAGTATAGCATCCTTAGAAACTACATTTGGTGAGTTTTATAAACTCAATGGGTGTGATTTTTGGTTTGAAATAAATGTTCAGGCATGTAACAAGGGTAAATGCCTCTCTGATATGATGGGATGAATAGGAGCAAAACTACTTACCATTGCTTAGGGCAGAGAATAGTAATACACAATCTCCTCAAGTTTCTTCCAACCTGAATTATCCTATGATCCTATGACATGCAATAAGAAGTTGGAGCAGAGATTTATGGTAACAGTGGAAAGCTGAAGATGCTGGAGATAAAGGCAAGATGTGTCTTAATCATGAAAATGTCTCCTTTGAGCTCTGAATCTCTTAACTTATTAGCAAGGTGAGAGGTATGGTGAACATGCAAAAAAGTGTATATTCTAGTTTATGCTTGTCTGTAATTTCAGGATACAGCAAACCTTAATAATAGCACTCAAAACCGACAAGTGTCTCTGTGGTTGCTTAGTATCTTCTTTAGAGTGAGCTGCAATTTTTGTTCTTTCCTGTTAAAAGAGGCAGATTCTGAACACTGAAATTTAGTCTCCAGGCAACCATCCAGCTCTTTGGTGGCTGGCTAGACACCACTTGAATCATCTCTCTGTGTGTAGCAGTTAACAAACAACTGTCTGATGTAAGTCATGGATTGAAATTACAGCAATGAAAGAGGCATAGATTTTCTGGTTGAAACTAAATGGTTCCATCTTGACCTGTGTTAACATTACCCAGGGGAACATGTGCTGATGAAAAAACATGGTGGAAGCAGTCTTACATGGTATTGTATTTACAAATTCATATGTAAAATTTATTAAGTTCTGAAAGTGGAATCTCTTTAGAATTGCACATGAACATGTGCATGCATATCATCTGCAGAGGATATAAATATACATGTGTATGTATACATATATGTATAGCTACAAATATAGTTCTATAGCTAAATATATCAGAGTAGAATATAACTTACAGCAGCAAGATTCCAATGTATAACTCTGGCATTTTATTTTTCACATGCGACATCATAAACACTGTGAAACTAGTCCAGCAGATAATCAATTCATATTACCATTTAAAAACTACCTATTATAAACCTTTCAAAGCATGGTGTATTTAATAGCCCTAATCCCTACTTATTTATCTGGGGTTTTCTGTTTTCATGTACAAATTAATACTGAATCTCAAGTAGAGAAATACTAATGGAGTAGTCCTAGATTCAAGTCAAAATCTGTTAATATAAGCATATCTAAGTTTAATTTTGTATATGTCAAAGCTTTATTTTTCAGAGAGAGTCTGCTTGCTACCTTTTTCCTATTTAGATGTATTTACTTTCATTAATTTTATTTTTGTGTCCACAATATGATTGAAGCCTTTTTAAAATCTGAAATTAGCACAAAAATAGTTAAAAACCATCATATTCCCAATATGTACTTATGTACTGTTGAAATAATGATGTCACACAAAAGAATTTTATTTGCTTTCTTAAGAACTGTTTGATTTTCTCATTCACTTTGCCAATTTGTTTCACAGGAAGTAACCTAAAGAAAAAAATGTAGTTTCTCTTAGCATTTTTGGTTTATATTTAGTACCTTAAGACTAAGATATCTAAGAATCCTTTTGAACTGTTTTCGATAATACATAAAAAATTTATTATAGAAAAAAAAATATCTGCAGAAATAGTTGTAAAAACAATAAAAATTTTAAAAAAATTAGTAAAACACATCTTGGAGAAGTTATTTACTTAGTCATCTTCTGTTTTTCCTAAAATAGAATATAGGGACTTTGCTTTCACATCATAGTTCAGAAAAAATAGATGTTAAAGTGCTTTCACATCATAGTTCAGAAAAAATAGATGTTAAAGTTATTGAACTACAATTTAGTCTGTTTCCCATGCAGATGCCATTAAAATGTACAGGAAAGGTTACTAAGACCTTAAAAATGGCTGAGGATTCAAGAGAAGTTCCAACAGAAAGTAACAAGATCACAGTAGTTCTGCTGTTCAGCATAGCTAGAAACAGAAATGGTCTTACTCAAGTATTAAGGACTCTCAGAGGAACTGCCTAAGTCATGGAGAAAAGATGTAAAGCTGAGTCTTTGGAGCACTGGTTCACTTTCTCCTGGTACCTGTTATGAAGGAAAAATCCTCCATATAGATCATAGTATGTTGATCCTGCGAAGACTTCTGCTGGCTAAAAAAATGCTCCAAGCCCTATACCTACATTATCTTCTGATCTCTTGGATTTGATGTCATGTGAAAGTAGTCTCCCTCCAAAACTATGACTACACATGTCCCCCTACATTGGAGTAACTTAGCGTTAGACTGTAGTTTGTGCTGTCAAAACTTGTGTGTGTGAGCAGATGCCAGATTTCCACAGAGTTGATGCACAAAGTGCTAGAGCTCCAACTGTCAACACCTCTATTTGTGAGCAGATGCCAGGTCTCGGCAGAGTTACAACACAATGGAAAAATGCTTCAGCTGTCAACACCCTATATGGGAGCAGATGCTGGGTTTTGGCACAGTTAAGTGTAAGAGAGAAATACAGTATTAGCACCAAGCTTGCAAGGGAAGTCTAGGCTTTGCGAGAATTTCTATCAAAGAATTAAATAGCCTGGGATCTTTTCACTGACCACTGCTTCAGCTCATACATTGAGAAAAGATGTCAGAAGTGTTTATATATTTGTCACTCACCTCTAAAAATTTAAATTAATGTAAACTGGGAGAACAACCAAATCAAATCAAAACAAACAGATTCAAATAGCTGTATGTTTTCGTACTGTTGAATTTAGTTTGTGATAACAAGGTGGTGTTGAACAATCAACATGTATCATTGTAGCTTGTAATGGTGAGAGAGAATACGCTTCATTAGGAAGGCTAAAAGACAGAAAACTCTACAGTCATGTAGAGGGTTTTGCAAATGAGTGATTTAGATGACTCAAAGAAATAACAAAAGTATCAGCAAAACTACTTATATTGAAATATGATTTTATAAAAGTATGACTTAACAGAGTTTGATTACAATGTTCACGGTATTACTTACTTCACATATAATGTAAAAATTATTCAAAATTATCAAGTGAGAATCAAAGTCACCAGGACAAAATCAAAGTTATCAATACAGAATCTTTGCACACTATAATATAAGGTTCTATGTTATGTCAGTCACTGACCAAAGACCCATGTAAGAGGTGCTTGCCTCAATGAGCAACCGTGAGAGATGTCCCAGCTCAGGAGTCAGCAGCCAGCTCAGAGACACCTCCCAGCTCAGATGCAGCCAGGTCCTGAGCAGGGAGAGCTCAAAGAAAGCTTGCTTAGGCTGTCATATTTATGGAATAAAGTGGTTAGCTTGTAGTTAAATTACATGCAATGAGAAAGGTATGCATGAGGCTCCTTAATTTTGTTCCTTGATAAATGAGCCTTGGAAAACCATTCACATGTCAGTCACATGATTGGTGCTCCAAACTCACTTTGTCACTGTTTCTTCATGGGTTTTCAGAGAACAGATTGGAACTAGATATGTGCTTCGCCCAGTAATGGCTTAGGCTCGACCTCTTTTGGAGATGGTACAGAACTACCACTAGACTGATTAACAACTTGAGTACATCTGTCACAGAGGGACAATGTTTTCAATACTTGCTTCTTTAAGTACCTTTATATCCTTGTCTGTAGCTACAACCACATATTTTGGGAATACTAATGCTGCTAAGATCTTTGTGTACTTTAATTTAGAATGGAATATAAAGAAACATAAGAATAGTATTCTGAGGTTCATTCCAAGTGATAAACTGAGGAGAATTTTAATGTACTGTTTGAGACCTCGGTAATTTAGGTCTACTATAAATCTGTAGAATCAGAGAATCAATAGAATAGTTTGGGTTGGAAGGGACCTTGAAAGGTCACCTAAGTCCAACTCCCTGCCGTGGGCAGGGACATCATCAGCTAGATCAGGTTGCTTAGAGCTCCATCCAATATGACCTTGAACATTTTCAGGGATGAAACATCTACCACCTCTGTTGGCAACCTGTTCTAGTTTTTCACCACCCTCATTATGAAAAACTTCTTCCTTATACATACTCTAAATCAAACCTCCTACAGTTTAAAATCATTACCTTTTGTCTTATCACATCAGGTACTGCTATAAAATCTGTCCCCATCTTTCCTATAGGCCCCCTTAAGTACTGAAAGGCTCCAATAATATCTTCCCAGAGCCTTCTTTCTCCAGGCTGAACAACCTGTGTCTCAGCCTTTCCTCGCAGGAAAGGTGTTCCATTCTTCTTATCATTTTTGTGGCCCTCCTCTAGACCCATTCCAGCATGTCCACATTCTTCCTGTCCTGAGCTGAACACAGTACTCCATATGGGGCCTTACAAGAATGGAGTAGAGGGGCAGAACCAGCTCCTTTGACCTATGCAAAAAGCTCTCAAGAAATAAAAAAAAATATTATTAGTTTTAGAGATACAACTACTTACTACTTAAATATTTAAATGGATTTTCTAAAAGAAGATTATAAATTTTTTTTCTATCTTGGGATCTGCAAATAAGTACTTAGAAATGTGATGGCATTTCACACCTGATGTGGATTGTTTCCCTGTGTCTGAACTTGGTGCTGTGTTAGGATGTGAGCTATTGGTTAGATCTTCCATCATTATAATCCATCACATAATCATTATATAATCGTAATAATTCATCTTTTTCTCTTGTCAGTGTAGATAAGGAGTTGAATCTGATTTGACTAAGAATGAAGAATAACACTTCTAGAGGTGTATTCCAAGAACTTGTTCAGGAGAACCAGATTCTTCAATTTTTACCATACAGTAAGTGGTTCTAGAAATAAGGGTAACTCTGGATGGTGCCTCTGGTACAGTTTGTTGAATACCTGCTAGTCACTGACATAATTAAGAGTAGCCAGTGACTTAGGAAATGGAAGAATGAGTAAACTGTTGTTCAGTGTATATAGGAAGCAGGGGAACATGGCATTGTCCGAATGCAAAGTGGATAATGAAGCACACCAGTTAAGTCAATATGTCTTATGCCAGAGTCAGGTCAGAGCACAATGAGGAAACTTTAACTGGATGCATACTGTATAAACACTGCTTATTATTTGCTGACCTTAGGCAACTGGAGCCAACATAGACTAACTCTTCAGTCACTCATAACTTTCTGCAAATGTCATCTGTCAGTCTGAAGTTGTCTAAATTTATCTCCATTCATAAGTAAACAAAGAGTTATAGTTTTCATTTTACTGAAGAATAATGAAAAATGAAATGTTATAGAATTTTATGTGTCTTTCTTTTCAGGTAGAAGCTAATTAATATAATCAAGCCATTTAGGTTGGGAATACCAAAGGTAAAAGATAAGAAAAAAGTATTGTAAAAAATATAGAAAACTATGTTAGAGATATAATAATAAATAAAATTGATTAAAAACTATATATACTGGTTTATTTCCTATATTCAACCTAGAACTTTTAAAGGTCACCTGGAGAAACTTCCTTCTGATGTATAATCTGAGCTTTATCAAAGTTATAGACTTCTTAAAAATAGATTAGGCATTTCTAAAACTTGATTTTATACAAGAAAGAGGTTTTTTCATAAAATTTCTTATTAATAGAACACCTTGGACCTTAATTTGCAGAAAGTTTTAGAACATTTAGAATCATTTGCTATTTAGTGAGACATGAGATATGACTGAGTAATATTTGGGTAACTCACAAATGAAAATATGAAGAAATTACTAAATACTTTCATTAAATAAGGAGTATATTACTGCCAAAGGCTGAGTGTTCTAACTTCTGAAAAAAACCAGGTCCTAGCCTGATTAGAGATATTCGACAAATGAATAATCACTTGCTAAAAATTCTGTTACTTCATTTGGCCATCCTATTACTAAAGCTGGGGAACTTGAGAACTCTCAACCTGCACAGGACACCAGATGTACTCCGGTTTAATTATATGCTTTTAGCTGTGCTATTGAGAAGCTGTCTCCTGCTTCAGTTATCTTTGCTAGGTGCAGTTCTACTATATAAAAAAAATTTTAAAAATTAGGATATATCTAAAGTATTCCAGATATTAAGCCAGCCAGATAGGAAAATATTCAGACACTTAACAACACTTCACAGTATACTAATTTTCCTTTGCATACAGCAATATGCTTGTCCAAATATCCAGCATAATTTCATCATTAACCATACTATAAACATTTGAACTTTTATTACCACACTCATAGAATTTTGTGAATCAATCTCTGTTGAATCACCTATATGAAATTTATAAATGTTTAACGGATTACATGCAAAGGTTATTAAGGTACAACATAGCCACCAGGTCAATATCTGATCTAATTAAAAGTTAATCTAAAGTTATGTAAAAGTGCAAGGTTAGCATTACAAACTGTCTTGCTTTACAGTATTTCTGAGGAAGAGAAAAGAAAAAAAGAATTGTAAAAAACTCACATAACCTTTTCTACAAATTTCAGGTCAAACATTTACCAGGCACAGTTTTGCAGATAATTAACAGTCTATGTTAAAGAAAAAAAACATTCTGTGTTGTATGCAGATGATAATTCACATTTCTTAAATACTTGTTTTCTGAGGTATCTAATTAATCATCACTGCATTCCTGTTAAACAAATCAGCGTTATTGTCAACATATGACAGATAAAGAAAGGGATAGATGGCAAGTCATGTGTCACCAGATGACAGGTGGTTTAGCCAACATCACAGAGGAACTTTGCAGCAAACCAGCAACTAAAACCATGTAACTGTTGAGCTTTGTGCTTTTGAATTCCAAACACCTGTCTGTGGCAAAACAACTTTGTTTCGAGACTGTGGTGGAGACTATTTCTTCTGCATTTCTCAGAATCATAGTCATCTATTTTCAGTTCTATTAAATTTAATTCTTTCTCCTCTATGCTTATGACACAGGTAAATTTCAATAACATATATTTTTTCTGTCATGAAAAAACAATCATGGTGCAGATGGGAAACAGATTGACACAACAGTTACACTTTCAGGACAGCTATTTTCCTGACCCTCAGTATATACAGAGAAGTCTGCTGTTCACCTTCAGGCTTCTTTCCTACAATACATTTTTCTAGGATATGTTGTTACATGGTATTGATACATAACACTTCTGAAAACATATAGGCCTGAATCAGGTTGATATTAAATGAATTTGTAAAGTTAAATTGGTATGGAGACTGATGCAAGAAGTGCTATTGAAAGCATACCTGTATAACTAGATCAGACAGGATATGAATTCTTTTAGAGCCATAAAAATTCCCTTGTTAAAGAAAAAGAACAAAATACAATGGACCCTCTCATTTCCATTTCATCAGTTCTGTGGTTTATAAGGAAATCTCACTGAAGTGAGGAACTTCACTTCAGTTGCATCTTATATTACTTCAGAACTTGAGTAGGCTGTTTGAAAATCTACTGTAAGATGCTTCCAATTTTCTCTTTCTTGGCCACACAGACATCTGTGCTTAAACCAGCCCTAATAGTCAATGGGACATGCATGTGAACCACTGCATTGGGTTTATCTGAAAATGTCTGCATTTCTGTAACGATTTTTGTTAGTTTTTTTCCCACTGTCCTTTAGACAATACCAGGCAAAAAACAGTACATGAATTTACTTGCTTATTTTTGATTTTCTATCATGATTTTTTTTATCAGCTAAATAACAACCTGTGCAAGTCAATGTTCTGGAAATACACTGCAAGTGTAAGATAAAAAGTTTTCACCAGATTCAAGCCTACTAAGATGCGATAATCCTTGTGAAGATTATTCTCCTTTTTCTTGCAGTAAATTGAAAAAAAAAAAATCTTCTGGCCCTCTATCAGTGAAAAGAACTACAAAACCCAAAAAACCGAGAGCATCATAAAATGCCAACTTTTTATTATCTCATGATACTTTCAGCTGAAAAATACTTTCAGCTGTTTACCAAAAGCTATATTTTTTACCTTATCTCTCTCTTTTATCAAGTCAAGGCTTGTACTATTGCTTGCCCACCAGGACGCCAGAGAATTAAGTTTTAGGCTCAGCTGTGAACATTCTCCCTACTAAAGCTAGACTAGATTTAAAGGAACCTTTTCCCCCGCTCCTTGTCGCTGCTCCTCTCCTGGAAGGGGGTCAAGCCTAGCTGGGCTGCAGTCCCATGCGAGGCAGCAGTGACCTTCCCGCAGACACGTAAAGTGAGGTGTCTCGGCAGCCGCGTCTTCTGGCAGCACCGGCTCAGCAATAGAGGGTGCGCCCTAGCGTAGGTAACCCAGATGTCTGGGTCTCCCAGGTCCCGGAGGTAAAAGAGGAAAGGGAGAGAGCCACTTTCAAGCACTTCCAGAGTTTATTCACTCAGAAAGGCGCAGGGAGGAAAATGGCCGGAGGGTCCAGGGTTGCACGGTCCTTTAAAGGTAGGCGGGGGAAAGGAAAGACCCAATGGGATTATAGCAGATGGGAGGATCCAAGAGACACATAACCAATGGGAGACAGGTAAAGGAGGAGCTGACAATAAACATCCAATAGAACATAGAGCTTAACTGAACTTTCCAGAACATAATTGAATAGTCAATAGGGCACTTATTAAACATTAACTCAGGGAACCAACCACGAACCAAGGGAGAGAGAAGACTCTAGAATCAGAGGAGGGATTATGTTTCAAGGCACGCCTAAAAGGCGGGGAAGGGTGTCAACCTCAGACCTGAGCCTCGCCCACCGAGGACCCTTCACTCTCTGATTCGTCTTCCCAGGTGACAGGCAGGGCATTAGGGATGGAGGGTGTGCCTGTGGTTGCCCAAAGCGCCCCAACAGCTCCTTAGTTCTTCACCGGTATCAAGCATTGTTCTCGGTAGAAATTATCACTGACATCTATATTCCTGGAACAGAATGAAGGGTGTTTCAAGAAACTAGGATTTTTTCAATGAAATGGACTGTCTATTGTTCACGTTGGTCTAATTACTTGCTTTTCTCTCACAAGGACAAGCATGTTCCTGTATGAATTCCCATATAATACATTAAAAGTAAACATAAGGAGGGTGGGTTTTTTTGTTGTTTGTGATGTGGGTTTTTTCCCAAAATATTGAATAGATTCTGGAAAACTTAAGCACACAGGTATTTCAAATATTTTCAAGAAAGTCAAGGAGTGTAAATACATCCCTGACTGAAATATCAAAGCCTGAATGCATTTTATAGATCAAGAAGATCTAAATTTACCATTCACCAGGCAGTAATAGAGATGGCTCAGAACAAGGCTTCAGATGGCTGGAAGCCTTGTTCTTTTCCCTCAATTCTCACTGCTAATGTCTTTCAGAAAAGGAATATTTGATTCACACTTTGGAGTGACTCATAAGTTTGAATTTTGCTTCCATTTCACATTCTTAAAGACACTCAAATACTGATTTGATAATTCCTACATAGGCCTATGATGTGACAATGAATGTAAGAGAAGAAGTTGTTAAAGACTTATAGCTGCATATTAATGTAGACAAGGTATGAATAAGGTAGTAATGAAATGACAAAATGGATTTTGAGGAGGGCTGCCAGCTTCCAACACAGGAGCCCCCTGCGCTCCCTTGCAGGAGAATCGCCTGAGGGCTACAGTCTCCTCAGATAAGGACTCTCCTCAGACTTACGGTGACCAAGAGATAGACCCAACATGCATTGCTCTGTTTTATGGTAATCACTGTTATCCTGTTGGCTAACTGGTATCCCCCCCACCCCCTGCTTTCCCCATAAATTCCCAGAAGGGACCCTGGTTTGGTAGGGAGAACTTGGCCGCCGGTCCCCTTCACAGGGATGGCTCAATAAAGCTTGTCTGTGAAATACACCACGCCAGACTCCCTCGTCCCTTCGTCCCCCAGCCTGCCTGGGAGGTCTCTTATGAGCTGAAATCACTCGCTGAATCACTTTGAGCTGAAATCACTAATATAGCCAAACGGCTATATTCTAAGAGACCATCCCTCACCTCGCAAGGAGTTGCCCTCGCTGCTCCGAAGGAATCGCAAAGGCGCCTTGGAAAGGACTCAAGGACGGCCACGATCCCGGATCGCTTCAGGGCAGCTCCCACGGGAGACGACAGGATTTGTGCTCAGTTATTGAATAAACTGTAGACAAATTGTGCATTCATGCGTGTCTCTGTGGGATTGTGGAAACAGAGCAAGTGTAACATGAAAAAACATGTGGCTCTGTATTAGCCATAGAAGACAAGGCTTAGTAACAGGGGATGCAGGGTATGTCAGTCAGAGCAGGTTCTAGATGACTCTAAAAAGGATGGAGACAACCCATCATGCCTCAAACCTTCAATCAGCGAGAGGAGCACACTGCGCCTCTGGTCAGATGTGCTTGAGGAAGGGTGGCAGGTGCTAGGGGTAGGAGACAACAGAAAAGAAGAAAGGTAAGAGGAGGTTGGGGAGGAACCTCAAAAAAGGACCTGTGAGGAGGTAAGTAGAGACAGGTTTGGAAGAATGTGGAAGGGGACATTGTTAGGGATATAACTAAAAATGGCCTGCAGGAAGAACTCTTGAATGAAAGAGGGATGCTCTGAGAAACTGCAGTTCATGGAGGACCCATGTGAGAGGAAAGACATGCCCAAAAGGACTGTGGCCTGTGCAGTACACATCCTGGGGCAAGTGAACATTAAGAAACAAGAAACAGAAAGAAACTACTGTACACTGACCACTGCATCACCAAAGGGCCTGGAAGGGACTGAATGTTATGTATGATGAAAAGAAAGGGAGTTAAATTGAGGAAGTGGGAGAGAAGTGCTGGACGGAAGCAGAACCTGGGGAGTAAGTAGAAAAGTAGGTTTTCTAAGTGTTGGTTTAATTAACTTCCCTTGTTAATACCTGAATCAGTAATTAAAAGTACATGTTAATTTAGAGTGAATTAAACTGTGTGAAGTTCCTCAAGTCAAGGCTGCTTTGCTCATGAATAGTTCATATGTGTAAATTTTCATTTTCAGTGTACTTAGTATACAAATAAACTAATACACACTTAACAATTAATGTACACATAACATAGCTATCATGTCTTTCCCATTAATGCATATCAATTACTGCTGTGGTTTAACCCCAGCCAGCAACTGAGCCCCACATAGCCACTCCCTTACTCCCCCCCACAGTGGGATTGGAGAGAGAAGCAGAAGAGTAAAAGTCAGAGAACTCATGAATTGAGATAAAGAGAGTTTAGAAGGTAAAGCAAAAGCCATGTGTACAGGCAAGGCAAAACAAGGAATTAATTCATCAGTTCCTATGGGTAGACAGGTGTTCAGCCATCCCCAGGAAAGCAGGAGGCCGTCACACACAATGAATGTTGAATTGGGAAGACAAATGCCATCACTCTGAATGTCTCTTTCCTTCTTCTTCCCCCAGATTTATGTGCTGAGCATGAGGTCATATGGTATGCAATATCCCTTAGGTCAGTGGGAATCAGGTCTCCTGGCTGTGTCCCAACAAACTTCTTGTGCACCCCAAGCCTGCCTGCCGGTGGGGTGAGGTGAGAAGCAAAGACCTTGACTGTGTCAGAGCTGCTCAGCAGCAGTTAAAACATCCTTGTGTTATCAGCACTGTTTTCAGCACAAATCCAAAGCACATCCCCATACCAGCTATGTGAAGAAAGTTATCCCAGCATAACCAGCACACTTACCTTAGTATTTTCTTCTTTTATTAGGTCCCATAATCAAGTCTTTTAATCCTTCTCTTGCAGGTTTTTCCTCATGGCCAGGAGTAATGCTCAGTCCCTTGACATTTACAGGTTCACATGTAAGCACTTTCTGGCTGGATACCTTAGCTATTCCATTTTTTTAAAATAAACTTTTAACAATTAATCATTGAGATTAAATTGAAATATTGTCCCAAAAGGTTTAAACTTTTCAGGTTTAAGAGTAGCTGAAAAAATATCAGGAAGAGACCAATCTGAAGGGCAGAAGATTTTACCATATAGTGTCATCTCATTCCAGTTGTAAGAGAAAGGAAAGGTAAAACAATTATCCCGCTCATAGATCTTACTGTCTCCTCTGCTAATGCATGTTATTCTAAAACATTATTATATTGTCAAGATGATATTTATTGTTTTTTGATTAAGTGTTGACTGAATGCTAAATGTAGGAGCTGTATTTCGATACTTGTGTTTTTATTGCGTGCAAGGAATGTGCATTCCAGAATATGATTAGCTAATTAAAGTAAGTGAGGTGGAAGTTGAAATCCAAGTCTCACATGAACTATTGGGTTTTTCTGTACACAAATACAGTTTTTGTAGATAAGAAAGCCTGAAGAACTGCACTTGAGAACAATGAAACTGCGTAATTGCTGTTAATATCACGTGACACAACTTGTTAATATTTGTATATATAAAAAAATTTCTAAAATTCTAATAAAAATAATTCTAATTCAGTGTTCATCTTGTAGTTCTTATAAACTGTTGTTTCTTTTTCCTTAAAAAGATAGAAGATGCTTTAAATATAGCGAGGTTCATAATTTATAGCTTTTATAGAGCTAAAATTTAGAAGTAAAAAACTGAACAAGTGTTTTAGGCTTCCTTTTTAGTTGGTGGTGATAAATAAATATGTATCAGGTTTTATTTAACTCTGCAACAGACATCTAAAACAAGTCAGATGATCAATTTTATAGGATTCTATTTATCTTTGTGACTGCAGAGGAAATCTAGACTATTAATATGAAGAAGGCACATGGATTGCATCTTGTTTTGCAAAATTGGCTTGATAATAATTTCTTTAGAAGACTAGAAAAAGATATTTGCTTTCCAGATTTGCTGCCAGTTCAGGTACCTCCAAATATAAAACATTCTGTAACAAAATTAATATAAAAATGTTGGGTTTTTTTTTCTGTTAACACAATCATCCAAAAGCATAAAGTAAATGTTTTTCTTTCTTTTACATGTTTAACAGTTCAACAGCTGAGGAATATAAAGAACCCTTTGATAATTTTTATAATTTTTCTGTGTTTCAAATAAAGCTTAATGAACGTGCTTTATTACATTTTCATAAGACAACATTTTACACTTGTCTTTTTTTCTCATTAATCAGGTAGGATTAAGACTATTTTGCGGAACAGTAAAGCAGGAACAGGAAAGTGAAATGTCTTCTGATCTGTTAGTCAAGCTGAATTACAGATTGCCAGTCTTCTTCAAGCCGTAAACAGGCAGAAATAATTTCACATCTGCTTTGAATGTATTGCTAGTTAAAAACAACTCGTTGGTATTTTGAACTACAGCATCAATATTTAATATAGCATTTCCCATCAAGAAGTAGCCCCAGATGGGGCAGGGAATAGTGCAGAACTGTATAACACAGTCAGCAAGTAGAGCCTCATTTCCTCTGTGTGAAAGTTATCACCATAAGCCCTTTGCCAGCTTTCTTCTTCCTCTATTATATCTACTCTCTGGTGGATGTCATATTAGAGACTACAGCCAAAACTCCTTCCATTCTTCACCTACTGGTGCATGAAGGAATCTGTGACAGATGCTGCAGCATCATGCAGTATTCACAGACCAATGTATTAATTTAATAAATGTTTTTGCAGCCTTATGGCCTTGCCAAAGATTCCATTCTCAGTTAAATGGAAAGATAAAGATTGCCTCCTACAGGAACTGAAGATGGTGTTCAATATACTACTGGTTTTGTGGCATATATCCAATAAAACAACAACTAAAAAGAAAAACATAGATAAGAAATTTCAATGTTTAATGGGATTAACAGTATTAAAAAAGTACAACAATTCTACTTAGCATGTTAATAACTGTGGGAAAAAAAAGATTTCAGGTTTTTAGAATGATCCCTCTTGTCTTATGCCACGGCTACCCAGGCAGCCCGGTGAGCCTGGTAAGCGACATAGCTTCTGTCCTCCCACATGGACACTCGCCAAGTAAGTTGGGTTGCGGCAACGGAGATGAAAGACGAAGGAGGCGCTCTCTTTGCATAATCCGTGTCTTTATTTCCCTGCCCCAAGCATGGGAAACAGGAAGGCATGAAGGGAGCAACCTAAAGCCTGGCCTTAATAGAATGGCCTCAGCCCCCGGGCGTGACCGGAGAGCTGGAATCCTCTGAGCCCTGCCAGGACGTGACCTGCACAGGGGACCCAGGGAGCCATTCTGCCCCCGGGCAAAGCCTGGGGATCCAGTCTTATGGAAAGGCTCAGGAGTGGCGATGGAATGGCGCCGACTGGCTGTTGCAGGGGGAAGTTATACAGGGGGAGGAGAATGGGAGGTACAAGGATACAACCAATAAGGAAATGATAAGGAGTGACACATAACCAATTACATAATACAAGAGGAGGAACTTATTTGAACAAACCAATGAGGAACACAACAGAACAGAATTTTCTAGACATTAATTGCTTAATCAATGAACTTATTATTAAACATAAATTGACTTAGCCAATGAGTGACTTAGGGGCTAAGAGAGTTCTAGAAACAGGGAGGAGATGAGCCTTGGAGTGACACCCAGTGGGTGGAGAGGGAAAACCCATGTCTCCTCCTCGGATCCGCCCTCGGAGGCAGAACCCAAGGCGGGGAAATCCACCCACTAGATGTCCTCTCTGATGTACAGCCCAAAATGGGCTGACGCACCGCAGCAGTCTTACAGTGAGGTGTTATCTGAAAACTGAAACTTTTTAACCAATGATCAACTTTAAAACATAACATTTGATCATTTTTTTCAGATTTTAGAATACTCTTCATGTGAAAAATGAGTTATTATTTCATAAGACAGAAATATATATCTGTTAGTAAATTGAAATGCATCTTTTCTTGCTTATCTTTGTTCCAAATTAATAACTGGGTTTTTGCAGAGACTTGATTTACTGGAATTTGTTTTTATGATTTTATGGTCAAGATTCCGGTGCTCACACTTGTTGGGATCATCATTGTGACTGACTGGATAATCATAGCAAAGGAGCAAGATCTGGGAAAAGAGGTTTGGTAGATGCCACTCCTCTATAGAAAGGCAGAAAAACAGAGAGATCCTGAGGCAAGCTAATGAACAGTACCTTTGAAAAATGTAGGAATGTACACAAAAATCACTGGAGAATATTTTCCTAACAATTTAAGTGGCTAGAACTTAGTGATAGGTGTTGTGTTGCACAAACACAGGCAAGAAAATATAATGTCACCAGCTATTTTAAGCAACAGTGAAGCTGTATACTTGGGATCCTTTAGTGATGCTCTTTTTAACACATAGATCTACCTAAATGCAAATGCATCCTATATGTAATGTTTGGTCAGCTGGGGTCATTTATGGCAAAGGAAAAGAAGTCGCAAGAATGAATGCTCCACCTTATTCCATGGAACTCAGAAAATGAGACCTTATATTTTTAGTCAGTATTGTTGACTTGTACTGAATGCGCTTCAAATTGGGACAAATAAAAGGATCTTTGGAAATCAATTAATATAAAGACAAGACTAAGTCTATGGATAAGCAATCTGCAGTTTGGAACTTACAGTGTTGTGTGGGGGGTTTTTTAATTATAGAAAGTCATGGGTTAATTTTGAATGTATCTGTTTATTCAAGTAAAACAAACATCATTGACCTTATTTATTTTATTTATTTGGCCTTAAGAGATTGAAGTGATGATAATTTTAGGTTTCCCAAGTAACAAAATCATGTGAGTAACAAATATTTATAAGCTACTGTATAGACATTATACTGCAAATCATAAATATAAGGGGAAAAAAACTTTAATAAGAGAAGTGGAACATAAATTGATTGAAATCTAAATTATACAGATTTAAACAAAATCTATACTATTTATATAATCAAAACACAAAAGGTATAATTCTTATTTAGCACAACACAATTTTTATTCTAACAAATGTAAATTTCCTGGAGAAAGCAACTTTTCTTTCTACATTAAAAGCCTTTTCTGCAAAGCATGAGGCATTTTTTTTTTAATCTATCAGAATTTGTATAAAGTTTTGTATTTGAAAACTATAGAGACTTCTTTCACATAAAATGGTGGAGAAAAAAACTGAAAAAATGTAAAAAACCAACAGTATGAAAACCAAACCAACCCAAATTTTTTAGAATATTTATAGAACTCAATCTTCCACTTCATACTGGTTCACTATCAAAATACAGGACTAGCACAACAGAATCAAGGTTCATTATGTCCCCTGGACCTACTTCACTTTATTTAGAACCAGACTGACTCCACTAACACTTAGTCTAGGTTTCATAACCCTATACAATCTTCTCTACTTACTGTAGAATTCACAGATGTAGGCACAGAGATACACTAAGTTAAAACAAATCACTCCTAAGACCCCAACAAAATGAGTGATAAAGCCAAGAACAGAGACTCCTGAGCTCTTTACCATTGGTCTAATCAATAATAGATTTTTTCTCCTACTTTACAGCTTCTGTCAGGTTATGTTTTCTGGCCTTTCTTTTGTATACAAACAAAATCAAAAACCATAATGACAAGCAAACAAACAAGAAACCCAAAACCCAAACAAACAAAAAAAGGAGATGTTCCAAAATCTCTTTCCATCTATGTTGATGTTAGTTCACTGTGCACATATAGAGTATAAAAACTGTAACTTATTCTTTACAGATCACTGAAAGTAAATACCAGATCCTTCCTTTTCTTAGATATACCCACTTTACACTTGAACATTTAACTGTGCTACAAGTCATAGTTCTTTTAGAAAGAAAGTCTCCAGACAGTTTTGTATCAAAATAAATTGTCTGCATTGATATACTTGGTGTCAGGTCTATGACTAATTGTGAATTTAAAAGGCTCAGCATCATGATAAAATTCAAGCATACTCTCTCTACATCTGATTAGTCCATGCCAAGGGGCAATGAGCAGTCAGTGGGAAAAATACTGCTCCATTAAACAGTATATCTGGGCTTCCAAAGCCCATTTTTTTTGGACAGACAGTCTTTTTCTCAGAATCTGAATAATTTAACTCTTGAGAAAATATGGTTTGATTATTGTAAATGATCAGGTTCTTTTTTTATTTTACTCTTCTCATGTCAAGGTTCAACACAGTCCAAAGACACACTCTGATACACTGAGCTGGACAATAAAAGTCTATTTCAAATAAGGACTATTCAGTACTGAGTCTTTGAATAAATTGTGTTTTAAATCTATAAGCCTGACAGTCATATGCTTATGTCTGTTTCTCTCTCTGTCTAACCTCCTAGACTATAAAATTTTAGAGACCTGAATAATAACATCAGAAGCAAAGTCTTTGCAAACTAGTGAAATACAGAGATAGTTTAATGATGTTATTTTTCTGGTTTTACTGTATATGCTAACCTCAAATGTTGGGTTTGGTTTCTGGGGGTTTTTTTTGGAAGCTTTTTAATTTTAACCAAGGGCTAACACCAAAACTGTATTTTTAGTTCAACAACTCTTAACTGTGAAAAGATAAATTGATCCTGATTGATACAGAACATGACTGTGTGTCATGTCATGGTGTGTCAATAGCAGAGAGTCAAAAACCTGTGTCTTCTGTATTTAGAGATGCATAGTCACTGTGACAGCTCACTCTGAGATTTCTTAACAGACTTCTTACATTCAGGTAAATTTGCCAAACCATCTGAAGTCTGTTTTCATTGACAATGCTTCAAGAGGGATATGCAAAAATTTGAGTCAGCCAGAACACTCTCTCAACATTTAGATCAGTGCCTGTTCTTCTCACACTCTGTATGTCTGGACATATTTTTCTGATTCTTGTGTATTTCCACACATTTCAGTTTTTCTCAAATTCCCACCAACCACAATTTTCACCAGACTTTCATAGTTAATTGCTACTCTAATATTATATATACTATATTTAGTGTCTTTATATATATTTTCAAAAAAGAAAAAGGGAAGTTAACAAGATGAGCATGTCTTACAAAACTGTGGTGTGTTGACCCCGGCTGTATATGGGGTGCCCTCCAAAGCCACTCTATCACTCTTCCTCCTCAGCTGGAACGGTGAGAGAAAATACAATGAAAGCCTCATAGGCTGAGATAATGACAGGGTGAGATCACTCACCAAATACCATCACAGGCAAAATAAACTTGACCGAAATTTAATTTGTTGCCAGTTAAGATCAGAGTAGGGTAATGAGAAACACAAACTGAATTTTAAAAACACCTTCCTCTTTACTCCTCCTTTCATCACATGTTGTCTTCTGCTTATTCCTCCACAGGAAGAGGACTCACACTCTTCCCCTGCTTTTGTTTTTGGGGTTTTTTTTGAGGGAGGGTTGTAATTGCTAAATAATGCTACATTTGAATAATATTAACTTCAGAAATAAAAGTCATTACTACAATTATTTTCTTTTTAAGCACTTTTGGTGCTTCTGTTACTCCAATGGGACATCAGTAATCCCAGGAATATTTTGCAAGTGACAGAGCACATTAACTTTTATAGGTCCTTCTTCAGCACTTACTTTTCTTCATGCATCTTCAGTATTAAGTTTTATTATACTTTCTGACATTCTGTAAAAAACAATTGTTTTTATTCATTTGGGTATGATTTGGTTTATATAAGTGGTCAGATACTGAAGAAAGTGGGAGATGATGTGATACTATATACGCAATTTAAAAGATTTTAACAGTCTTTTTTAACATGTCAATCTTTTCACTGTGATGAATATTGGAAGACCTCAAAAAAATTCTCCTTATCATGTGTAATCTATTCTTATTACTGGCTTAAATGTAGTTCTATAAGTGTTCATACTGATTTAGGTTGGGAAAGTTCAGGTCTTAGATTATATTGTTTTGAGAGGTCAATTTATTTGTTTATAATTTTTTGGGTAGTAAAGATTTATAATTTTAAAACATTTTGTGACATTCTGTTGCCGTATGTCAATGTACAAAATTTTGTGTAACAGAACCTTAATTTTTGCTCAGTTTTCAGAGGAATATATTTTGCACTGTACTTTTAATAAAGGTCATGTCTAAGCTGTATTACCTGTGTGATTTTTTCCTACTTAATCTAAGCCAAAGTAATTTTTAAGTGATTAAGTGGGAATGGCAGACAACCTATGAGTTATTCATAAAGGAAGTATGAAGAGTCTGTTTATATAAGAACATACCCTACCTGATTTTATTCCAGCTAATAATAATTAAGATAGAAATCAGATACCAAGTCCTTCTGTTGCTGGATCAGAAAGAAATAGATGCAAAATCTGTTTCGAAAACCTTGCTGAGAGTTGATATGAATGCATGCTAGCTTGCAGAGACCAAAATAAATAAATTAAAAAGACACTTTCCAGAGGCAGAAATTAGTAAGATTAATAAAGGCTTAAAAAGTGTAAAGAAATAATAAAATGGAGGTTCGAAGAACCTAAACATAAGAGACCATACTATTTGAATTCTTCTCTTATTCCAATATACATTAAAATGAAAGAATAATGCTTATTATAAAGACCAACAGCAAAGGCTCCAGGAGAAAAGGAAACACAAAAGTATGCCCTTATTCATCTACGTTTGAATCGCCAAAAGATCACCAAAATTTGTGTTGCCATCATAACCAGTATAATAGTACCAGTAACAATATAGATACTGAGATTTACCAATAAAATACATTTTTTCATTCCTTAAAGTTCTTAAAAGATTAGATAATGCATTAAAAGATTAACACTTACATTACTCAGGACTTAAAAAATATTTGTCAGAGAAATATGTTGGGATTAAATTCCTAATTTTATAGAATGAGTGTGGTCTAAAGAGATAAAATTAGAACTTATTTAACATCTTCAAGATTTCTGTAGATAATTTCTGAATGCTTCGAAGTAGGTTAATATATCTGTCTTAGTTTAAGTGAGCAAAAAAATATTAAAACTATCAATTGAACTTAAAAATCATACATGTTCTTTAAATAGTCAATCTAATTGTAGACTTTGTTATGCTAGACAGCTTCAGAAAAAAAGGAAAAGAGTAGTTACTGATGCTGAAATGTGTACTTCTCTTGTTAAGTAGGAACATATAGTAGAGGAAAAAAATTGCAAATCTATGGCAAAATATTTTGCAGGTAATAAAAATTTTCTAAATTTTCAGAGAAATTAGTGTTGGCGCAATTGTAATGAAGGATTGCAATTTCTTGTCTTGTATAAAGGAGAGGATTTCAGAAGCAAATTTCCATATAGAGATAGGAGTTTAACATGTTTAGTGTAATAGTCTTACTTTGAAGTACATTTTTTACTTTTCCTTCTTGTTTTATAATATCTGTACTTCATAACTGTAACTAAAAGGTTAACCAATCTTCATTGTAAAATAATTATTTCTTTTGTCAGAACTCATATTTGCCTGTAATAATTGTTTCTTTGATTGAAAAGATTATGCTAATTGGAAATGTTAATATGTGTTCATTCAATACACATATAAAATATATTGAAGTACATCATTTTTTCGTAGCGTTCAAACACAAAGCTTTGAATACTCTCAACAGTTTTTAGCTGGTCAGATCACTTTTAAAATTTTTTTTGTTTCCCCTCAGTATTGCTAAGCAAGTCCTTTCTTCCATTTCTGCCCTATTACTTCAGGGAAGAAACACCTAGGATTATTGACTGTGTCTTGGAGCAGGGCAAATACATAATTAATTAATTCCTAATAAATAAAACATAAAATGTCTCTTCTGAAAAATATAAAAACAGTTCACACTTTTAAGACCTGACAAAAAAAAATCCAATACATGACAAAACAGAGGCACAGCAATGAGTTGTCACTCCATTATTGATACAATGTGTAGCACTTCTCCACTCCACTAGCTAAGACGTGTCAATCTTAGCATGAACACAGGAGGTACAATTCTCCTCTACTTATTAAACTTCAGCTATACAAATCCTAGGCTGGCCTTCAACTTTTCATTCCCTTCTTAATGACAAACCCATAACCTCCCAACCATATTTTCTGTTTCTGATTTTTGGATTTTTTGTGCAATAATTTGTGTTTAAAAATATAAGAGGAGAAAAGTGACAAAAGAATTCCATCACACTAAGTAGGTATGGTTCAGCACAGGCTATTCAGCTCTAAATACTGACCTACTGCAAAGGCACAACATCGGAAACCTAGTGGGGAAACAGTAAGCCTGACAAAGCAGGTCTCCTTGGAAAAAGAAAAATAAATGGTAGCAAAAGTATATTTTTGTCTTCCAAATTTTAAGGGAAGATTTTTTTTCCCTTTCTCCTCTTGCTTTAGTCTACTGTAAAGAAGCATGAGTTTTAAGCCTAGTGGACTAGAGGATTACCAAAGGCTATGCAATATCAAACTACATTTCTGTCTTTTACAGGTGGATGTGTTTACCTTCCCTATTAGAATCACTGCAAATGTTGTTACAGACTGAGACAAGAAAAACTCTTCACTGGATTTACCTATTTGTGCTTTCTTGGGTATGTAGAAAAGATGGGGAATGTGGAAATAGATGGATTGCATAATTGACACATAAACACTATTCGAATGTTATAGTCCCATCAGGACTCAGTTTATATTGTAGGTCAAAATAGCAAATTTCAGTCCAAGATGTGATACAGAGCAAAAAACCTGGAGCACCAAGATTAATTATGTTTGAAGTGTGGCAACAACTTCTTTAAAATAAGGAACTACATATATCTAGTCCTAAAATCCATCCCATAAACTCTGACCGACCCCATAGATGATTCACAGCCTCTTTTATTTTCAAGTCACAGCTCTCATGCATTTGCAAAGCATTTATACCAAAAAATTGTACAAATTATTCAAGATTAACATCTAGTATACTCCTTTTTTAGTTTATTTCCACTTTTTGAGACATTGGGGGGGGGGGGGGTC
>VZTH01003596.1:0-38745 GCA_013397815.1 Aleadryas rufinucha | reverse complement strand
GGGGGGGGGGGGGGGGTGTCCCCGTTTTCTTGTATACTCAGTGCCTTATTACAGCTATTTCAGTGGCATGTCTTTTTCACTGAAAATTCACCAAAATATATTTTGTTTGTAGCACAGTCATGACAATCATTAGATAGTTCCTCTAAGTTCCACTAAGACTAATGCAAGTACATGTTGTGGTTTAACCCCAGCCAGCAACTAAGTACCACACAACCACTCTGTCACTTCCTTCTGGTGAGAGGGGAGAGAATCAGAATCAGAAGACTAAAAGTGAGGAAACTTTTGAGTTGAGATAAAAAACAGTTTAAAAGGTAAAGCAAAAGCTGCACGTGCAAGCAAAGCAAAACAAGGAATTGATTCATTACTTTCCACAGGCAGACAGGTGTTCAGCCATTTCCAGGAAAGCAGGGCTCCATCACACGTAATAGTGACCTGGGAAGAAAAACACCATCATTTTGAGCATGTCAGCCTTAATTCTTTTTCACCCAGCATTATGTTCGGAGCACATCATATGGTATGGAATATCCCTAGGGGTATTTGGGATTAGTTGGCCTATCTGTGTCCCCTCCAAATTTCTTTGCATCCCCAGCTTCCTCACTGGTGGGGTGGTATGAGAAGCAGACAATATCTTGACTCTGTGTCAGAGCTGTTCAGAAATAATGAAAACATCCCTGTGTTATCAGCACTGTTTTCAGCAAAATCCGAAGCATATCCCCATACCATCTACTGTGAAGAACATTAACACTATTCCAGCCAAAGCCAACACAGTACAATGCTTGCACAACCTGTCAAGTATTGCATAAAGATAGATGTTTTTGAATGCCAAAGCAAAAATTATAGGAATGTGAATTTGCTGAGAGTTTTTAATTTTTAACACAGGGAAGAATAACCAATTTTAAAGCAATATTGAATTTATTAACCAGAAAAACACAACAAATTAAGAAACCAAAACAAAAAAACCCACCCACAACCTGTAACGTGTAATCCGTGATTTGCCCTTAGAGTTACATAAAATTTAAAGTATTTTCTGAGATAAAAGAAAAGAAAGTAGTTTGAAAGCTTTGTGAGACTTTTTATTTAATTTTTTTAGAAAACTAATATATTTTTCTGGCTCAACCACTAAAATTTTTAAGTATTCATATTATAATATATATTTTGAAAAAAACCCTAGTCTTTAAGAACTCTTATTCTTGAAACACAGCAGTTTTTTTCAAGAAAATACGAAAATATATAAATATAGAATAATATATTATCAGAGAAGAGTAAAAATTAAACCCTGAGTTCTTTGCAAGCTGATAGATAATGAGACTGTTCTATTCTTCTATTCAAGTTAGTGTACATCTGTCCTGTTGAAATGTGCTCTCTGATCTTGTTAACACAAGGAGGAGATATTTTGAAATGGGCTCACAATATGTTGAAAGGGCAAAATTATGTGTGCAGATGGGAAAGGAATGAGGTAAGTTCAAATTTTCTAAGGCAAAACACAATTTCATTATGATGATTTAAATCAGTTTTGTCTTTATTTGTGCTGTCCCTTTTAACACTTCATAACTCCAGAAATTTTATGAAAGAGAATTCAGAAATACATTTCTTCATTAAATTCCCATATTGTTATTGGGGTTTTTTTTAAATTTTAGTTTTAAACAACTGATATTCAGGGGTTTTAAACTGGAAATAAACTGCCCACTGCAGATCTGAAGTCTCAGCTTCCCAACTATCATCATAAAGCTGAATGAATCCATGCCCAAAGAAATCTTCTTCAAGCAGATGCTGCTAGAACATCAGAAATGCAAAGCTTCCTGCCAACTCAGCTTCAGGATTTAGATTTCCTGAATATCCTAAAAAGAAACCCTCTCTCCATGCAGTATCCTGGCTAAAGATAGACCTAGTAGGTGATGTCGTATCCAGTTCCATGGCAGATAGTTGACATTTTCAGACTGCCAGAGAGATAGGCTTGTTGGCAAGAAACCTTATCCTGGGAAATCTGCCTGGTTTCTGTTGAAGATTCAAGAAAATCAACATCTTCCTGCAAAATGTAACATTTTTTTTCATAATTATTCAAATTAAAAGAGATCTGAAAAAAACCCCACAAAGATATGTTCTTTTAGAAAGCTTCCAAAATATGACTCTGTCAAGGATGCCACTCTGAACTGTATCCTTAATATTTACAATTAAGTAACTTTAATGAGGTTGTCTTACTTCATAGATATATCTCAAATTTTGCATTACCAATTAAAATATCTTTTAACCAGTACTATCATTTAACCAGGTCTGTGATAATAACTTGCAATTTTTTGGTTTTTAGGGGAGGTTAACAGTTCAGACCTTTTGTTTTTTTCTTATTACTTCTTTGTAAAATTACATGGGACTGTTCAATTGTTAGAAGTATGTAATCAAGCCATCAACATAATAAAATGCCTTTTTAACTAATTCCCAGTACTTCATACATTAGACTATCTAGATACCATTGATGGCTTTCCTAAAATATATCTCAGTTTTTGGTGGAGAAATGTATCCAGTTTGAATGGATCAATTTGAACAAAACAGTTTTGGGAGCAGAACAAAACAGAATAGCCTGTCCAGAATTATAAAATAAATTTGATTAACACTGTGTAGGTATCACACTTCTCTCAAAGTAACAGGCAAAATAATTCTACAACACTGTCTAGATTTTTCAGACAAGATAAAACTCAAAGCTGAAGTGGATCATTTTATCTGTCCCCATGTTGGAAGAAAATGCTTCCCAGTTTTTTGGCAAATGCATTTACATTAGGTAGAAGTGGGTGAACTTTTGAATTGGGGAAGTCTGAAACCAAGAAAATCTACAGGTAGACTTATAAATACTTTTTTTAAAAAAATTAGCTTTGCTGATTCTGGCAATTTCCTGTTCATCTCTGAGTCTGTGAGCCTTTAAGACTTGATAAGTTTCCTAGTGCTACATGAACTTAACATTATTTTAAGAAAATGTATTGGCATTGGCATGTTTCAAATGTTCCTAGACCATCAGATATAATGTATTCCTCATAATTTTATTAACCCCTCAATCTTTTAAGATCAAAGACTAAAAACCCTATATAAATCACATCTCTAGCTCAAAAGAGAAAATAAAACGTGTGTCATGTCATGTCAGAGGTTGTGGTGGTGGCCCAACCCACGTTTACGATAAGTGACATCCCGTGGGTTGATTTCCCTGCCCATGACTCCACCTCTGAGGGTGGAACAGAGGATGGGACAGAGGTCTAGCCTCCCCGCCCATTAGGCGTGTCCTTGAGCATGCCTCCTCCTCCGTTCTAGAGTCTTCTGTCTCTCTCTGTTTGTCATTGGTTCTTTCAAGTAATGTTTAATAAGTAGGCTATTGTTTATTCTATTAGATTCTGGAAAGTTCTTCTTTGTTCGGATCATGATTGGTTGTTTCAAATATGTTCCGCCTCCTCTGTAATTTAATTGGTTACATGTCATTCCCTTATCATCGTCCTATTGGTATTCCTCCCCTGACTCCTCTTCCCTATTTAACCTTGTGCACCCTTAGCTGAGCAAGCCAGTCATCGGCTAGGCTGAGGTGGTTAGCTCCCTTCAAGCTGCTGTGAATAAACACCTTGGAACCTGCTACTGCCTGTGCCCTCCTTCGCTCTCTACCCTCGTCTGCTGCGATCTACCAACAGGACTAACGCCAGCCCACCTGGCCTCTGGCCATAAGCCTTTGGTAGAGCCGATGCTCCCTAGGCGACCATCTGCACCTGCTTACCACAAAGAGTCCTGCAGATTGCTGTTGCGCCGAAAGGTGTCCAGTGCAGGAGGACAGTGGTTTGTCGCCGGTCAAGCCACCAGGAGGTAGTGGCCACCGCGGCAAGAGGTAATATGATTCTATTTTTTTTATGTGTTCCTTACATTGAAGAAATTAATTTGAAGTTATGACTTTAGCCTTTGTGCTGCATATATGATATAGGAAACTTAGCAGAGTGTGGAGTTTCTATAGTGTGGAAAATCTATGTGTTTTATCAGGACCTTTAAGTGCACTAACTAATTTATTTAATCTAAAGCTTTATTTTTGCTTAGCCACTGGTTGAGCAGAGACCATACTTTATTAAAATTATAGAGTGAATTATTCATCCGATGACCTCTCCTCTTTGAAACACTGCATTCAATGCTGTTCCCAAAATAAGTTGCTGAAATATGCTCCATGATAACTTATAATGCTAATTCTTGTTTTTCTGACTCTGGCCTTCAACTTCACCGGACAATCTCAATTCCATCATGAGTTACAAAAGGCATTTCTGATACTTTTTGTGTCAATGGTAATTGACAGAAAAAAATAACAAAAAACAACAATGATGGTAGTTTGACCTGTTTTTTGGTTTTTTTGGACAGGTTTTATTTTCTACTTTCCCACTAAAGAATGATTGTGAAAAATATTGGCGTAGTGTATTGACTCTGCTTGGATGCCAGACATTCACCAAAGCCTTCTCATATGGACAGGGGGAGAAAATATAACAAAAGTCCTACCAGGAAACCTACTTCTGTTGAACTTCTCTCTCCATGGTCTGCCAGGACCCTGCTCCAGCACAGGCCTCCCACAGATTCACAGCCTCCTCTCAGGCATCCACCTGCTCCAGCATGGGGCTCTTTCATGGGCTGCAGATGGATCTCAGCATACCCATGGATCCCCTGGGGCTGCAGAGGCACAGCTGCCTCACCGTGGGCTGCAGGGGAATCTCAGCTCCAGTGCTTGGACCACTTCCTGCCCCTCCTGCACTGACCTTGGTGTCTGCAGAGTTCTTTCTCTCACAAATTCTTACCCCACTCTTCTTTGGCCACAATTGCATCTCCATAATAGCTTTTTTACCTTCTTAAATATGTTATCACAGAGGTATTATCAGTGCTGATGGGCTCAGCATTGGCCAATGGATCCTGGAGCTGGCTGCCATTGGCTCTGTCAGACAAGGGGGAAGCTTCTGGCAGCTTCTCAAAGAAGCCACCCCTGTAGCTCCCCCACTACCAAAACCTGGCCACACAAACAAAATACAATTGGTCTGTGGGAAAACCATATTTAATCTGTTTTTTTCACTATCTCAAGTGTGTGTTCAAGGCTGGCAAGTGAGCTAAGGCTTAGATCTTTGTTGTTTTGGACAAAGATTTAAAGGACAACAGTCCTTTGGTATGAAATTATGTTCACTAAAGCTTGAATCTGCTGCAGTTTTCTTCACATGACATGTAACAAAACAAAAGAAAACAAAGAATAGTAACACTTGAAATTCAGACCCCCTACTAATTATACAAGTACGAAGAGAAAGTTGTCATTTCAAAGTGCTTTCCTTTCTTCAAAGTCTCTATATGGTTTTAATAAGGCTTAAGAAACTTTTAAAAAGTTGGTTTTTAACTTAAAAGGTCTTTCTTTAGTCTTTTCTAGTTTTATTTTTTTCTTCCTAAGAGATAGAAAATTTTATAGAAATTCTTTCTTTGGCACACTTCCATGAACTCTGTTACTATACATTTGTTTTGGGTTCAATTTAATCTTTAAATAAAGTGACCATTATGATAAAATGTTAAAAAATGTTCCAAAAAAGATGATTATAATTCTGTGTATTCATACAGTCAAGTATTTCAGTGAAGGTAAACATTGTATACTTCTGCATGTAAAAACACTGCATACTTCTGCACCTTTGAATTTTAAATACTTATGCCCTGGGAGGTGATCCTTACCAGTTAAAAACAAATAAACAAACAAACAAAAGGGCTTATGTCTACTACCAATAAGAAATGGAATATATTTGATTATATTAAATTTTATTACTAACTATATTTGTAATTGTGCACATTTGCCATTTAATACTTGACTGAAATATTAACACTATATTATGTATATTCATATTTTAAAATCTGAATTCTGAATTTATTATTTGGAAACCAAATGGTGTCATGCTGGAGCACAGTGAAGGAAACAGACATCAGAGTTAACAACTTGTACTGTCTTTGCCTCCTCAAGTGCCCTGGGTACAGAATCAAAGAATCAGAGAATGGTTTGGGTTGGAAGGGACATTAAAGATCATCCAGTTCCAAGCACCATGTGATGAACAGGGACACCTTCCACTATATCACATTGCTCAAGACGCCATCCAGCCTGGCCTTGAGCAGTTCCATGAATGGGGCATCGACAATTTCTCAGCACAACCTGTTCCAGTGCGTCACCACCCTCACAGTAAAGAATTTATTCCATATGTGTTATCTGGTATGCTTAGAAGTAAGTTTCTGGTTATGGAAACAAGATGAGTAAGTGTTATTTTAATAAATTGTGTAAAGCACTAACTCTTTGGTATTATAGCAGTAGCATGTGGACAAGCCAGCATCTTCCACACGGAAATTTGACATTAAAAAAAAAAATCAAATGCCATCATTTTATTACATTTTAAGATCTTAATTCATTTTAGTAACTAATTGTTTTTATAATATACTATGGATAAGACAATTAGAAAAGTTTATTTTATATCTTTAAAAATACAGGGGTTCAACATTTATTTATCTAACATAGGATTACTTAATACAAAACCAATTTGTTTCAGACCATTTTTGGAGGTGGCAAATTTAACTAGCTTATCAAAAGACTGATTTAATTGATGTTGATACATCAATTGGTGCCATTCTGGTGTGGACCTAAGCAAATACAAAGTCTTGACTGAAGAACAGTTGCAGGCTTGGTTAATATTAAGAATCAACCAGTATGAAGTCAGTGTTGCAGTGTTATGTTTCTGCCATTGTGTAGTTTTTGTATTGTGTGGTTTATGTGTGTGACTGGAAATGTGATTTGAAGTTGTTTGTTAAAAATAATGGAACTGATTAAAAATTTATATATGTATATGCAAACACTTGAACTGTGAAACTGTTTCTTTTAGTGCATCATTTCTTAAAAGAGAACAGAAAAAGCTAAATGTAGCATTTCTATGTATCTCCTGAAAAGATTTAAAATTATCTAATTATTTATGATTCTTTGCATGTAAAGGTTATTCTTTCAGCCCACTTTTTTTAGTGATACAAGGCAAGCCAGTCAATCTCCTCTCCATTCTTGTAAGTCTAAGTATGATTTTAAGTTAATGTTTCAGCACTATGAGTGACTATATGACACACTTTATTTTGGAGGAGTTAGGAATGTGCTTTAATATTAATGCACTAGAATACCCTTCCTAAAGCATTCCTGGGTTTATGTTTGTATATTTTACAGTTTGTATCTTAACAACATTGCAATGAAGCATCACAGAATAAGTTGAAATCTATCTGATTAATTATGTTTATTTTTGGATTTCCAACCTGTATGAGAAAATATTTGTAGACATTGGGAAAGTCATTATGAAATGAGACTGTTGTGCATGTAAAACTCAGTAGGTCTTTCAATATGCTAGTAAAATTATGAAACTGGTTTTAGGCTGCATTTTTCTCCTAGTAAATAATACTGAAATAGGAATCTTCTAAATACTTACAGAAAGCCTTTTTTTTTTTTTAACAGTAGTTGATTGCAAAGCAAATGAGATGTTAATTTATTATATTGTAGGAGATGTTTTAGGGCATCTGGCTTCTCAAAAGCTGAGAATAAAGGAATTTAGGAGGTCAAAATAGATATAAGAAAAAAACAAACAAAGAAAAGGAAACCAAGAAAGGGTGATAGGTCATCTGCTTCTTTCATATTACACCTATTTATGCAGCACAGTAATTTAAATCTACATGCACTTAATAATATTATCAAGACTAGTTTTTTAAACAGTAATATTACAATGGAAATAACATCTGAAATGCATGTTATTGCTTTTTAATGCATCATAATAGCAGTTTATTATTAGTAATAATGTGAGAGCTAGTGCAGAGCTTTTGAAATGGTGTATGGAGTGTGTGCATATATGTCTGTGTGTCTGACAAGGTGACAAACTAAATGTTTCTCTAAGCAGAGCTGGTCATTTGGTGATTCATAAGCCATGGAAATTTAGAGGCAGTTAGATACAGAAGGGACTGTGAATCTTCTTATGCTTGTTACTGTTTTGAAGTTGCAACTCTTCACATAAGGTTTTCAATATCTCAAGGAAATATGAAAAATTGAGAAAACTTTCAAATGACTCCATATCAAAAACAAATGCAAAAATTTGTTTGTCTAAAATTTCACTGGATGGTTTCAAGTAGTGAGGAGAAGAACATTGGAAAATAATTGTTTTCTCTGTTCTTGGAAAATTTGTTCTCTTTTAGAGCATTCACTGAGCTTTGCATGTGAAATTATAGCAGGTCCTTCTTCAGACTGATCAATCTAAAAAAATGTCTTTTTTTCTACTGCAGTAGATGTTATTCTCCCATTTTAAAAGCCAAAAGATTTTTATTCTTTAGCATATTGTCATATATATTGTTTTTTCTGTGTTTTTTCTTTTTTTTTTTTTAAGTAGGAAGCATCTTTATTTTTTCACATCTTTGAGCACTTTCCAGTTTTATTTTATTGTAGCACTGTATGCTTTAATAAGCTGTTCTTTGGAGGTGTTAAACAGTTGCAGCTCTTAGTGATTTCTGCTAAAGAAAGAATATTGTAGAAGTGTATCTAATGTGTTCTTCCTGTCATTGTTTTGGGAGGGAGAATTGCTGTGAAGACAGTTAAATTACTCTTCATATATAAAAGCCTGATTATGAAAGAAGTACCAAATGCTTTTAAGGCTTTCTAGTATACCAGTGAGTATGATGACTGAATTTTATGGACATTTATGAGAATTTTAAATTTCCATGTCACATCCATTATGGAGACAGGCTTTTGCATACCAAAAGTTTCAAAATTTGAGTCTTCTTGGTCCCTTTTTTCAATATTTCTTCATTATGCCAAAATCAGGCAAGCAGAAGAGCCCTTTCAATGTAATCTGAGCAAGTCACACAGTGACTCCTTTCCAAAATTTATTCTTGTAAAGATTAAATATCTACTCTGATATGCTTTCTCCACGAAGTTCTCTCCTCCCTAACACTTTTCACAGACCGTATTTTTTTTAATCCATGCAGATTCAGGGCCCTCCAGGGTGAGCTGCAGCTTGTTCGTTGTAACCATGACATTGTTCTACCATGCCATGATTCTATGACCTCTAAGTTCATATTGAGGGGAAAAGGAATGGAGAGGAGAAACCGAATAATCTGGGGTTTCATTCATGTCATAAAACATGCAATAAAATAGTGTCACTGAAACTGCAGGAGAAACATAAGCTTTCCAACATCTTTTAAGTGTTAGAGAATTAGGCATTACTTTATTCTGGCCAGCATGCGCAATGGAAATCATTCCATCCACACAAGCCTATGTTGTGCTGTGGAAATCATTTCATCACATATCATTCTTTACCAAACTTTTCTCATATTTATACATAAAAAAACACAAAGAAATTCTCATTCATTGATTCTCTATTGCACAATTTTTAGTATTTGATCTCCTGTTGGTTTTTGATACCTCCATCTTTGATGCTTATTTGGTCCTCCTTCTTTGGTTCCCTTATTGATCTTTTCCCAGACCAGGTGTCTCTGACTGCACCAGGGGTAATGTTTCTTAGTGTCTGTTTATTTCCTCTCTATCTTCTGGCTATTCCCAATCTGTAGATGTTAAACTCTCATACTTGAATCTTCTTTTTATTGATTGAGGCTCATCAAGCCTCACCCAGGGAAACTCAAATCCTCAGTAAAGAGTCTTTTGAAGAGAAACTTCAATTCCCCTCCCCCTGGACAAAGGCAAACTAACCCAGGACTAAAGTTAAAGAATTTAAAAGTTGTATCGTTTCCAACAATAGGATATTAAATATGTTTTAAAGATATCTTAGGGAGAAATGATTGCAGAATGCTTAAGAAACCTGGTCTAAATAGCAATTCTTCCCAAAGGGATTGCCATCTAGCACATAGTACTTTATAAACAGATGAGACAAATGGGTTAGAGTGAAGTGCAGGACATTTTTTAGACAGCTATAGAAGTCACAATATATTTCTTTTTGCCATTGCCAGATTGTAGTTCATTGATAATTTGTTTCAATTTTTGCTTTCTCAAATACTGAATTTCACAGCAATGTAGTTTACAACTTCCTAAAACTAGTAGGTAAAGTAGAAAGTTATTAAGGTCTCTTTAAATATATGTAAATATCAGTTCACAAGGTACTTATAGTTCAGGAAGGGCAGTTAAACCATAGAAAAGGAATGCCTGAAGCAAATTAAATTCAGAGTAGTTTTTGAAACTATCGAAAAGTTGGAAATCCTCCTTAATGTTAAAACAGATAGAATTGTAAAATAGACTTCAAATTGATTAATTAATGCTGTATAAATAATCATCGCTATGGGTCTCTTTTTTTTCCTGAAAGAGTCCTGCACAAATTAAAATTGCTCCCCCATTATCTCCATCTCATCCCGTTTCAAGATGAAGTAAAGGTACAAATTCTTACTGAGTCCTTAGGGTTCAATTCACCTGAAAAGTAGTTGTGACCTTCTGTACTGAGCAAGTCTATAAAAAAGCAGCAGGTGCCAGTTTGACCTATCCAGATGCAAGGTTACTTGGCATGCAAAGTGCACTTTTGTAATATCGATGAAGGCACTCTCGTCCTTCAGAGGGGAAAGGGAAATGAGAACTGTGTTGTAGGTAACCAAAGAAATAGAAGTTTACAGATGTTCTTTAAGGAAACTTCACTGAATTATTTAATGGAATAAATGGAACCTAGAGCATGTCTACAACAAAAAAAAATACTGCCTTATTTTTGAAGAAGTGACATTTAAATTTATAGCTCTGCATGGATAACTGATGACAATAAACCCTTGAAAGAAAGGGATGAAATACCACTTACAATTATGACCTTTGGTAAGCCTGATCTAAAATATAACAGAATAACTAAGAATCTCTTCTTCATTTAGTCAACTTTTGCCATAGCAAATTTACCTTTTTGACGTGCACCGGCAGTGCCAGAAGATAACATTAGAGAGTTAAGTCCAAAGCAACTCTTCTTAGCTGTCTTTGTGGTTGTGTGTCTTGTTGTCAAGCAAACAATTTTTTAAAAAAGGGGTTCTGCAGGACTGAACGTGTCCCCTGCTATCTCAATGTTTTTCATTCAATGTCCTGCATAACACCTATTTTAAATAGTAAAACAAATTATCTCTTACAGCTCTTAGAGACGCAATGGGCATATGATCTTTGTCATGAAAGGAACGAGAGACTTGTCTTTACAAACAAGCTCTGGGCCTGCTGGTAGATGGCATTAGCACTGAGATAAGAGGAAACAATGGGAAGGATTCCACTGATTGATGAATGGAAAGACATTTGTCTCTATAAACAGACTGTAGGTCTACTGATAAATGAAATTGGATATTGAGAAACGAAAGAATCAATGGGAAAATCATAAAATTCAATAAGAACTAAAAATACAGGGGGAGTTATACATTAGAAGGGAACCTTAGGTATTAGGCATTCCAGAAGTCTGTACCTCTCAAGTATCTCAGCCAATGGGGAAAGAGAGAGGGAAATGCGGCCGGGAAATTGGGATAAAAAGGAGGCTGCGACCTCCAAAAATTTGAGAGACCCCAGGGGAATGCCCCATGGCCTCTCCCTTTATTAGAATAAAGTAACGGGACTCCTCTGTCTCCTTTTTGGACATAAACCTCTGGTGTTCGTGGATTAATTTTCCTAACAGTCACTAGCCATACAAATACAGTAAATACACAGTCAAATGGCCTGATTGTTTGCAGAAGTTTTACACTTCATTGTTGATCAGAACTTTACTTACAAACTTAAAACATTTTTCTATTTTAAGTACAGCTTTGCAACTAATAATAAGGAAATATTTTGTTTTCTTGTTTCCCAGAGTTGCCTTTTTCAGCCCGTACACTTTCTCAGAAGGACTATGTGAGTCTTGCACAAGAATTTGAACTTTGTTACCATATCTTACCCCTTCCAATTTATCTAATTGAAAATAAGGATAAATGTCTGGACCAAGTTGGTTTTGAAACTTGTATTAAAAATTTCTGAGCTGTGGAAGCACAAGATTTATATTCTTTTACAGAGCATCATTATTTTAGTCCTAGAAGAGCTCCCTGCCATTTATCTGAGGGTAGAAAAGGCAAACAATATAACAAAGGTAAGGAATGGGTCATAGTGATGCAGTGGTTGTGGACAGAGGAAGAAGATCAGAGAAGATAAGCAGCTTTGTTTGATCATCATGGCTAGGCCTACATAATGGCAATCACTCTGTTTTCTGCTTACATATCAAGTCTCAGAATTCAGTATCATTAACAATACTGGAAGCGACAAGGAATGATGTCAGGACATAAAATATTTCAATGGCATAACAAGGATGTATTTTCAAGAAACTTATTGAATGAACACCACTGTTACTAAACAAAAGTACTGAGACATTTTCCCTGAAAAAGTAATAATAAAAATAATGTTGACTAAATAACTAAATATTCAAATTACGTTCCTTCACTTAGGTGATTATATTCAGCTAGGAAAGAACTCTGTAAAATAACCTGAAACAATTTTTCACAGTTATATTAATTTACTTCTTTTTTCATATGGTAGTACTCACACAGATTTCTGAAGTCCACTTTCATTATGAGAAAATATATTTTTTATATCGAAGTGTTTTTGTGCAAGAAAGTTGCATTATTTGGCAGTTTGATATTTCTGGCCATAGATTTGAATGATATTTCCTATACACAGTTCAAATAGGAAATATACATAGTTCAATATATACATATATATATAAAAATATCATATGTATATCTCATATATATATATAATATGCATATTGAACTATATAAATATAACTAAACAAATAATATAAACTATACAATTATATTATAAATTGTATAATATAAACTAAACAAATATAAAAAGAACTTTCAGTTTCTTATGGATAGAAGCTGTGGAACCTCTCGCAAGACAAACTTAGAGCAGTAAGATCACTGTCAAAGCTGATGGGTTCTACATTCCTCGTTGCTGAGAAGTGAAGAATCAATGTAGTTCTAGGTGAGTCATTTTTAATGAAAGAAGAAGCAGAAAAGAAATGAGGAAAAAGAGTGACAGAGCATGAATTTACAAGTCAGATGAATAGAATATAATGGGGTTTTTTTCAGAAAAATACACTTACCTAGTTGAAACCTTACATTTCTTAATATGGCATTTGGTGAATCTTTCTGAATAAAAGATTTTTGATGGTAGTATGTAGTAAAACAACTCTTTTTAATTAGCTGTTGTTAAGGAAACTTTCTTGTCTGACCATTCATGAGACTCTGACTGTCCCAATGCCAGAGACTTTATCTGCTGGGACCCAAGTCCCTTCACAGTGGGCAGCTCCAGTGAGCCGATGGGTGCCTCGCTTGTCTCCTGACATACCCAACTCACATGTACTCAGACCAGGTTTCCTACCGGTTTGACCCCAGGTTTCCCATAGCAGATGTCTCCTTCCATGAAGTCATTTAGTCACGGCACTGTAACACAGGAACTGCTCCAGCTGAGGAAGGGTCCCTGACAAAAGAACCCCTAGGGTTTTATACCCTGGCAATTCAAGTGCCAGAAAGTCTGGCTCATCCGCCTGAGTCCTGCACTCCTCCTGTGTCTCCCAGTGTCCACCCACCTGGCTGGCGCCACTGGTTTTGTGCCCTTTGTTACCCCGAAGATTATCAGTTCACAATCTCTTGTCTCAGACTCCCACACAGAGCTCAATCTGCATCTCAATCTGCACCTCAAGCTGCAGTTTGCAAACCCAGCAACCTGATGTATTCTTCAACAGTATAAGACTTTCACATTGTTAAACATTAAGATATTTTTAACTAAGAAATACTACTTAAGGTCCTTCAAAAATAAACAGCAGTGATGTTCCTTGCTTTCAGTAATTAGTACTCCAATGCCGAATGCATCTCAAATGCAGTATTATGCTGTCAAATCTTTGGTATATCTATTTATGCTGAACCAGCTCTATGTCCTATTGTAGTCTTAATCATCGACTTTCTTCTCATTCAGCAGCAGTGTACAACCTTTTCTGAGAGTCTTTTCCCTGCTGCTAGATGCAAATTTTAAAGGGGTATTATTGCTGCAGCGCGTGGCGATGGTGAATAGCCGCAGCTCTCTTGGAAGGGTCCCCAGCCAGGAGAAGCCACTTCGGCGCAGAGGGGCTATCTGAGGGCGCAGCCACACACACACAGCCCGGTGTTACAGGGCACACGAACACACTCACGCTATGAACAGTACAGCGGCAGCAGGCAATGAAGGAGGCAGGAGAGCTACACCTGTTTGCGTGTCCTCCAGCGGCTTTATTCTGGCGTGCAGCTCATAACAAAGGCGCGGTGAACAGGAGCAGGGACGGAGACGAACCGGAGACTCCCCCCACGTGTTCCCCCTTAAGTACAGGGCGTTGCGAGGGGCGTGGACATGGGGCGGTACATAGGTGGGGGCTAGGGAGGGACTGAGGGGTAGGAGCCAATGGGGGTATGATTCAAAAGGAAACTTCCAGTTATGGGACATAAGGGTGGAGAATATGGGGACCGATCCCTGGCTGGTGAGGACTAGGGAGCTGCTTCGGGATTTGGGCCGTCCCACCAGCGATCTTTCTCCACTGTGGGCTTTGCTGGACCCTTCTCAGTATCCCTTCAGGATACAACATATTATCACCTTGTTGAAATGAAATTACCATTGGTATGCAAAGCTTTGATACAGAAATAGCACAGGGTAACTTGATATAAGGGTAGCTTGTTGCCTTACCCAAAGACATATGTTCTGATAAGGTCCATCATCTTTTGGCCATATGCACATAGCAACTAATGAAGATTAACACTTAAGAAGCTTGGCGTTCATGTTATTAAAGGTAGTCTCCGTTTAGGAAGAGAGAACTACATCACATGCATACATCTTTTGCTCTATTTGAATGTAAAATATGCTAAATTGCAAGTACGGATTTGTCATAAAAAGGGTGGAAAAATGTATAACATTTCATCAGGATTAAATGATTTTATAAAGATTCTCGCTCCAACAGAGAAATCAGTATCTTTTTAGTTTAGTCGCCACTTCCTTAAGTTTACCAGGCAGGAAGCCCAGGTTCTCAATCACTGGAAGTTCCTGATAGGTAAATCTAGACAAAGAGACCTAGACACTTTCAGGAGCTTTATATAAACTTTCCTCTTTTTTGAGCTGGTAGTCTGGTAGATCTTTTTGAATAATATCCAATAGTTTTGTTCTATGAAAACTGTACACTTCTCTCCTGAGTGTTGATTTGGTTGAGCCATTATCTTCAGAAAAGAAGGGCAAGACCAACAAGCCTGCCTCTAGTGAAGAATGGGAGACAGGTCTGCTGTCAGGGAAGAGTATAGTGGAAAATTTTTAATAGAAGAGTATGAGTTGATATTCATAAGAAATGAGGAATTATTTCACTAGTAGGGAGGGAGTTCTTGAAGAGGCTTGATAATAAACTAATGCTTGGCCTCTACAGATCTGTGGTTATTGCTCTTGTACTGTCAAAGCACCAATTAACCCGTGGGAATTTGATAGTGTGTTTTCATGTTACAGCTGAGGAGATAATAAAAAAGTTTATAAAACCAAATAAGAATATCTGCTAAACTGTGTTTAGGGTTTGATTATGTATATTGCCTCTATTTTTTTTTTTACATTTATTGATAAAACAGTAATAAGCAAAGATCTTTAAAGAAGTTTATATTTTTTCTGTTTCCATCAGTGATAATTGCTTTGATAACCATGGTAAACCTTTCCAATCCTATGATTAGCTGTAGTGTGAAATACAAGGGGTTATTGATCAGAGTCCGGGTCAGAATAATTCTAAGAACCCATTACTAAACAATATATTTCTAAATAATCTCTTAGTTGCTTCAGACACAAATCGTAGTCTGCATGAATGGATTTCTTTTTAACAATAATTGTGCATTCTATAGCCTATTTTCTATAGAACAAAATATTTCAGAAGTTATTTAGCCCATTCTTTTTCTTCCTGTGGTTTTGTTTGTTCTATTTCTATAGAGAATAAAGACAAACCATGAAAAGATTCATTTTCAGGATGCAAAAGTAAAACATACTGGCGTTTCCAAATGGAGTCATTCTATTGAGAAAGTAAAATATTTTGATATTTTCAAAATATTACCACTAATTTTTAAAGGAGGTCAGCTGAAATTATTTACTGAGTTTAGCCTATTTCTTAGACAAGTCCAATTAACTTCTGGCTCAGTGGCTTTGCTTCTTATAAAACAATTAATACAATTTTAAGCTAAAAAAACCCCAGATGTAAATATATATATATTCAATTATTAAAACATAACAATATTTTCATATTCTTGTATTTATCACTTCAAAAGTACAGAATCTCAGAATCACGGGTAAGATTGGAAAGGACCATAGTGAGTCATCTGGTCCAGCCTCCCTGCTCAAGCAGGGCCATCCTAGAGCACATGGCACAGGACTGTGTCCAGATGGTTCTTGAATATCTCCAGTGAGGGAAACTCTACAACATCTCTGGGCAGCCTGTTCCATGTGTGGTCACTGCACAGTAAAGAAGTTCTTTCTCATGTTCAGGTGGAACTTCCTGTACAGGAGTTTCTGCCCACTGCCTTTTGTCCTATTGCTTGGCACCACTGAGGAGAGCTTGGCCCCATCCAGATATCCATACTGATAGACATTGGTGAAGTCCCCTCTCAATCATCTCTTCTCAAGGCTGAACAGGCCCAGCTCCCTCAGCCTGTCCTCGTAACAGAGGTGCTCCCATCCCTTCATCACCTTTGTTCCCCTCTTCTGGACCTGCTCCAGGAGCTCCATGTCTCTCTTGTACTGAGGAGCCCAGAACTGGACACAGCACTCCAGATGCACCTCACTAGGCCTGAGTAGAGGGGCAGGGTCACCTCCCTCAATCTGCTGGCAATGCTCTCCCTAATGCACCCCAGTACTTGCCAATTTAATTCAGAAATAATCCTTCCCAAGGTTTTATGCATTCTAAATTGTACCTTACACATTAATATCAGTCAACAAAAGTTTGACATATTCTTCTCAATCATAAATAAACTAAATACTCAAATATCTTATAAGCATAATTTAAATCATTTTTAATGGTAAAGTAATTCAGCATTAAACCAGTTGCCACTCTTACAAAGTATTTTTCAGCAAAAATAGATACAAATTCTTTTAAGAAGAATAAAATTGTTATCTGTAAAAATAAAATCATTATTCTTCTCTTCTATATATGTCCTGCTGGTACTGTCTGTGAAAAATTTTTGGATTGTACAGTACATACATATTTTGCATCTATAATGCTTTCTTTAATTCTTCTAAGTATATCAAGAGCATTAGCAATATTTCAATCTGTCTTAACATGTTTTCTCTTTCTTTCTCTAGGCTTGACATTATTTGTCTTTTCATCTATTTAAACATGAGTCATTCTATGAACCAGTGCACTAAATGACTACCTAAAGATTCATTCCTGCAAAGCAGTTTGTTCCTTACATTTGGTTCTCAGACGTTCTGCTTTCCAAAGGCAATAAGAGTTTCTGCTAGAGTTTTTGTCCCCAGTCCAAGTTATTTATCAAGAGTAGCAAATGTTTTATCCAAAGCTTCAAAATTAGGAAGAATATTTGACAAGTAAAATTATATAATGCTCTTCCTTAATCCAACCTCACAAAAGTGCATAAGAACTAAAAATGTCAAGAATCCCACAGAAAAGATCTTGCATAAGTGAAAAATCAATTAAGCCAATCCCAAGACTAGTATCCATCATTTATCAATTGAACGAGGAAGAGTGTAACCATTTAATGGGACTTACTTTGCTTATACCTTTTTTTGATGCTACTACTGCTGCATATCATGAGGTCACACAGACCCAAAATGGCTGAGATACAAAAAGATTGACAGATACTGAGTCTAAGATTGACAAATACAGTCCACATTAAGGGATTTTTCATATATACACGTATATGAACATATATTAAATTTTCTATATTCCTATATAATTAAAGCAAGATGAAAGTGGGATAGTGGGTCCTAATAATATATGCATTTTTAGTGTGAGTAGGCTAGGTGGGATAAGTGACAAAGGATGACATATTAGCAACCTAAACATCTCACAAAATTATGGCCCTGATCTTTATCTCACAAAGATGTCATAGAGCTCATGGAGATCTGTTGTTTAGATGGATGAAAGTTACAAGATAAATTCTTGGATTGTCGAAAATGTGGTTTGAAGAGAGAAAAAAAAAGGCTTTTCATAAAGGATGCAGAGTATTCCTGAGGGACTTGATAACACAGTGAAAACTGGTTTGATATACCGCTAACAGATCAGTATGACAATTACAAATGTGACTACAATGTCTCCCTGGTTAATATTTAAATGCTGATTTTATCTTGTTTTAAAATGTCAGAATTAGCAAAATGTTTTATTCTTAGGTATTACTAATGTTTAGTAGAGAAAAATATATGGGAATGTTAATAGGGTAGAAAACTTAATATTTGTCAGAATATTAAAAACATTTTAATATAATGCTTATTTTTTCAAAAAGTCTTTAGGAAGACTTATTTAATGTAGTGTGAATCCTTACTGTACTTGTAAAATCTAGAGGATGTGCATCATTATGGACCAAAATGTGAAGTACTAGGCTCATCATAAAACAGTGCTGTACTGCACAGCACAGCACAGGTTGAGCTTGACATATGAAATGTAGGCTCTTTTGTAACTTGATGATTGTTTCTATTTTTAGTAAATGGGATTTAAGCACCTGCTTTGCTCCCTCATAATTTCAACATCTGTGGAAGGTTTCTTGTGCTTTGTCATTCGGTTAGAGGCCCTAGTGATAGTCTCTGACTGCTTCATTTATCACTGTACATTCCGTTCTGCGTTTGGAATTGACTGTTTCAAAGATGCAGCCTACTCTGAGTTCAGTAGGCAATTTTATGCATTGTCTGAAATGTCTTGCTTCATGCTAATAATAAAATCTTTTTGTAAGATATTTATCAAGGTCTAAGTAATAAAACAGTTTGGAGTAGGCTTCAGCCCCTAAATTAAGATATATGTCTTTTTTCAACAGAGACTGAAAGCCCTGTGTAGTGGTCCTCTATGGAGAATCTCAGTTGTTTGAACTGTAGTGGTTAATTTGCAACAGAAGTCAGAATTTCTAAATTGCAAAGGAGAAACATGCACTACAGCACTGACTGTTAATAAAATTCCTAATATGTTCCCTCTTCATAAAAATAAAGGATTTCTTATAACTTAATTGACTTTGTCATCTTTTTAAACTTCTCTAGAGACTCCTTTTTAAACCTTGAAATTTTGCCTGCAGGCTGCCACAGAGACTGTTCTTTGTATATTACATACCACAGAAAAATATATATACTTTTTTGAAATGTGTAATGCAGGATTTTGTGCTGAGGTGAACACTTAGAAATATCACACCAATAATAGTTCAAAGGGGGAGAATTTTACTGCCTGGAAGGTTTTGGATATGGGAATTTAAATTCATTAACCTTGAAGAAATCTATTTTAAATCCTGTCATTAATTTCACAAGCCAGTCATGATAATTTTCAATGCAATGAAGAGCCTTTTCAGTTGGGTATAAGAAGGTTGTTTTGCCTGAGAAAAAAAGATGGATCCTTCTTACCCACTTCCTTTCCTTGAGCTCTGGTTCTGTAAAAAATTGCATGTTCACAATGCATTTGGTGTTTGCGTGGTCTGAAAGTTAGTTTGCCAGTTTGAAGAGCAAATACCAATATACATTAAAGAGGGAGGATGTAGGGCTCTTTTTAATGTTAAACTTCTCTGTCCCATTTTTAATTATATACAGTACTTAAAAACATGAATAATATTTTTATCTTTTATGGCAGTTAACTATTGATTTCTTTGGCTTTAGTTTAGCACTAGTGATATTTACTATGGAAGCTTCAAAGTTGTGTTGATTTTATCTTGAATACATTTTCTTTCATTAGTAGCTCATTATCAAGCTATTGTAGAGACAGTATCTCTGTAAGATATATGATTTCCTAAGAAATTAATAACATGATAATAATTCCAGTAGCAGGAACACTGAATTTGTTCAAGTCAGGAACCGGAAGAGTAGCTTGAATATGTCTTTCCATATACTGTCTTTGTCATGATGTCAGAGTGGTTAGAGTAAGGATGAAGAACTAAGTTTATTCTGGGGTTCACTAGTACACAATCTTCAGAACCACCTATAAGTGTTAATGAATGACAGTGAGTTCAAATGAAAATGGAACTGCTAGGTTTAACATGTAGGATAATACTGATTTTTAGAATAAAGGTCAGATTGTAGAAGAACTGTAGTTTTCTTGTATTAGTCTTTAATCCAAAGCATCAGACTTGACTTTTTGCATTGACTGATTTTACTCTAGAGAAAGAGCAGGAGGACAAAGACACAGACCTGCAGCTTCAGAACAGCTTCATTGCTCTGGTAGAATGTGAGGGAAGAAGACTCTAGAGCAGCACCAGAGCCAGCCAAGCCTGAAATGCAAGTCAACATCAAAGGAAAGCAGCAGGTAGTAATAGTTGGAGACTCCGCATGGGGAATGGAGGCCCCCATCTACCAGTCCTGTTTGCTGTCTAAGGAGACTTGTTGCTTGCCTTAGGCCCAGCTAACAGATGATATGGAGAGACTTCTGAGGTTTGTCCAGCCCTTGGATTATTTTCTGTTGCTGTTCATGGACATAGACACCGGTGGTGCTGTGAGAGAAGGTATCAACCACATCAAGAGTTGTTTCACAGTTCTGGGTATGAGACTGAAGGGCATAATGACCCACACTGTTTCACCTCAGTCCCGATGGTTAAAGAGAATGGCTTTATTAGGAGCAAATGGGTATTGCAGGTCAATCACTAGTTGCACAGCTGGTGTCATACAGTGATTTGGCTTTTATATCATGATGTTTTGAGGATTGAGGACTGCTGGACAGGCCTAGTTCTTAGGGTTAAAATGTGGAAGGAAGTAGCAGTAGAAGAAGAAGGAAAGAAAAAGGGACCCCATTCTTACATTTTATAATTTTAAAATGAAAAATTATTAATAATTTCCAAAACAGCAAGGATTTTCCTGTTTCATCAAAACCATTTTTTCCCAACAGTTATACTTTCAGTATACAATTCAGTTTATATCTTTTCCCTTTTTTGCTCCCTTTTTCACGTATCTGATGTGGAGACCTAGTCTTCCAATAAATACCTCAACATAAGTGCATGTTATATGTTTTATAAAGATTCAAGGATAGTATCACAATTTACCCTTGATGAGCAGCGAGAAAGTCATATGTATTGGTAATTAGTGAAGATTCTTCTTCTTGAGTATATGGTAATCATAACTGCCTAAGGCTGGATAGTGTGCTGATAATGACAGGAATGTCCTTTATACAAGAAGAGAAGAAAAGCAGTACAGAGATGAGAAAGAATGCAGATTTAGAGAACTATAATGACATGAAGGAAGGTGTGTATTTTCATCATTTGACAAGAGGATACATTCTTTTTTAACTTCATCTAACTCACTCTCTCTGCTAATTTGCCAAGGGAGGATGCTTGAGGGAAGAGTGGTTGCACTCCACTCAAGGCTGTATGGGTCAATTTGTAGGTTTTATTCAGGATATCATGATATTGCCCTTTTTATACATATTTAACATCTATAGTGAACTATCCATTTAAAAGTAATATATCTGTCCTCCTATTTGTACCCTCTAAAGAAAAATCTCTCCACCAGACCTCTCAACAATGAAACCCCTTGTAAGCTTTCAGCTGCAGAGGCTCTGGCAGTGGTGTTTCAACAGAATATTGATGCTTAGAAGTGACTGAGGACAAGAAAGCAGTGGGTGTGAGGAGTCATCACAGAATTGATCTGATGTAACCCTAGGATCTACATAAACTACAATATATATTCATAAAATTAGTCAAATTCATTTAACAACTAAAGAGAAATGATCATGTAAAAATTGACTGAGCCACCAGAATCAAAGGGTAGTGATCACTGGTTTGACATCAGCAGTGACCTGTAACAAATGGAATACCTCAAGGGTCAACACTGGGAAATTTTGGGCTTTTCTACGTGTTCAATATCTTAATCAATTATCTGGATGATAACATAGAATTCACTCTCAGCAAATGTGTGAACATTACTATATAAGGGGAGTGACTGATATATCGAATGTCAGAGCTGTTGTCCTGAGGGACCTGTAAAAAGCTGACAACAGAGCCAAAAGAAATCTATTAAATTTCAGCAAGGAGACTGTACATCAGTACAGGTTGAACAAACAGCTAAATAGCAATGTACCATGCACCTAGGTATGATTCCCTCTTATCATCTCCCTGTCTCCAGTTACTTGAAATGTAGAGATTATGTCAACCAACTGTGTAATCTTTGTGTAAACCTCCTGGAAAAAGTTATAACAGACTTCCAGGAGAAGAACTGGTTCTGGACAAAATAAGTAAACAATATCCTGAAGCTTTTGGGTTTGGTTTTTTGGTTGGTTTTTTTTTTGTTTGTTTTGTTTTTTGTTTTTTGGTTTTTTTGTTCCATAGAATTGGAAATATATATGATATCCCAACTAATGGCTCATATTCATTGCCATCACTGGTTAGAGGAGGGACTGGTCTAGGCTGGGCTTGAGGGGAATTTCACAGAATTCTAATTAAATTGCAAATTCTTCCAGTAAATCTCTAATGCCAGCAGTCTGATTCAAAGACCACTGAAAGCAGCGTACAAGGAATTGGAGTGAATTATATTCCATATTAGTGTCAGTTCATTGTTTATACACATGGTCAGTAAATCTGTAGCAGTAGCAAAAAGGTGTATGCATGTACATTCATATGCCAAAGGAGGAATGTGCTCAGACACTGAGGAATTATGATGTGAAATCAGAATAATCGAATTACATCTATATGGCATTGTGAAGGTTTGAAAAGTAAACCAGTGAGAGACTCCAAGTCAGAAATACAATTTAATAGGAAAAATAAAATAAATGCAATGGTACAAAGAAAAACCACTGACAGAGTCAGAATACAACCTGGTACCCTGTTGGTCAGGGTGTTGATGGCAGTCCAGATGAACTGGTCCTGTTGAAGCAGTGATCCTGTAGGAAAAGAGTCTGGTCTTCTCCTGAAGGTCCAGTGGTGTAGCTCTTGTCCTCCAGGAGTCCCGTAGGTAAGGGCTGTCTGTGCTGTTCCAAACCTCTGAATTATATACAGATGGGAACTCTCAGTTCCTCCTCCTGGGTGGAGCATCTCACAATGGGATGGTGAGTCATGAGGCAAGGCATTGATGGGCCCATTAACAGGAGCTAGTCCAGAGCGAGTTATCTATGAGCCATGTGGCAGGGTCCTTGATTGCCCATTAAATAGAGTTAGCTCCTGGAGGGAGTCATCAAGGATGAGTCATGGTAGCAGATAACAAACACTGCCCCACCAGCTTTAACAGCTTATGAAGATGGTAATAGAATACATGCTTTTGGTTACATCTTACATTGTAACTTAGGACAGGCATCTCAAAAGTAGCATAGTAAACATTGGACTTTCAGTGGAAATATTTCTTCTGAGTTCCTTATCTGAATGAGTTTTGGTCTTTTAGTGGCATGATAGAAGTTATTATTTTAAAGAGATGAAGAAGGCTCCTGATTCAGGTACACTGATCTACACCAATGAATTAATGAGGAAACAAAATTATCCAGTATATATCTAGTAATTTGTAAGCTATAGTTCATTACAGGGAATTACACACATTATTTCTCAAAAGAACTTGGAAGTGACAGGAAAAAGTTAACAGAATGCTCCCAGCTTGACACTAAACAAAGGTGCTAATACATTGTATGAACAGGGCAATACTGAATATCAGTATAGTGATTATATAATCTGCATGTTTGCTAGCATTGAATATGATGGATTATCTGTAGCGAATATGATGGATTATCTGTAGCTAATATGAAGGAATGATGTGGCAAAATTAAGAGAGGGCTGTAGAAAAAAGCACAGAACTGAAGATTTATTCTTGACGTACTAACAAAATTAGTGTAATCATTATGCAAAATGCATTGGTGGAGGAAAATCATGATTGGTATAGACTATATTTATTTTTAAAAGTGTTTTGGCACAAAACAAATGTATTGGTGGGCAAATGTTGATATTGGGTCTCATATCCATCATATGCTGTTGGAAGATTTCACTCCACATTAGTCTTAATTTGGTCTCCTATGTGGTAAGTCCCAACTATACATGTAATTCAAAGCTTTCAGAAAAACTATCATATCATAAACCTTGGCTTCTTTGAGTGTGGGCTCTTTCAGGAATCTCTCTGGATGCCTCTCATTCTATTTTCTCCTGTCTCATGAAGATGATGACAGCAGATCAAGAGACATGTCTGTTGTCCCCACCACCATTGCCTAGAAAAATACTAATGTGCCAAATCCTTAAATCAGATCCTGTGACATTTTCAGGTGGTGCAATGTGTCTGCTGTCTTCTCCATCTTCCCATTAAGTTTGGCAGTACTCAGCACGAGGCACCCTAGACAGGCTGTGGGAGATTTAAACTGAACACCCAGATCACAGGACATCCTCTTTCCTGGAACAGAGCAGATGGATGGGATAAGTAAGGTAACAAACTCAAACAAGAAACTGGTACTTTCTTCCTGGGCTACAAAAACAACATCTGTGACATTTTGGTGGTGCTGTTTTGCAGATGTTCTGGTAGATACTGTTTGCCCCTGTGCCACTGGGTCCTGAGACTGTCATCTGACAAGGATAAATATATGAATGGTAGAGGAAAAGGGTTAACATGACATTAAATTAGTAAAAATCAGGAACAGAAGCAGAAAGCTGGAAGAAAAATGTGATGGCCAAAATCATCATCATCATCATCATCATGTTAGTCAACATGATTCCCTGGAAATTAACTGTGGAAAATCTTGCCCATATGGTCTAACTAAAGGGACAAACAATGCACTTGCAGTCACGCAAAGAATGAAAGAATCTTAGCAATTGCACATTTTTCAGATCCAGCAGTCCCATCTCCTCCAGGAGATCTGAACATCTAAAGGATTGTAAAGTTCTGTAGTCTGGGAGTGCATATTAGCTGATCAGGTTATCTCTACTTCTTCCTATTGTGGTCCTATTATTGTTACATGGAAGCATGGTTTGGCAGCTCTGTCAACACCATTGTCATCTATCCACTGCATCCTGCTCCTGCGTTTCTATCTGATCTTTGTGTGGACCCCAAACTATTAATCCTGCTGAACATCCTGGATAACACCTGGGATGACAGGCTCAATCATCTCCCTCCTCTCTGTCTTCTTCTCTGCCCAAATCACCACCCAGGTACTGGGGCACTACAAAGGATTCAGGATGACTTTTCTGGTCCAAGCTGCCTCCCTTCTCTGGAAGCATGGGAACAAATCAGCAGGGAGCATATGGATGCTGCAAAACTTCTTCATCAAAGGAGAGCAAGAGAATAAGCCTGTCAGTCCTTAAATATCTTTGAAGACACAACACATTAACTTTCTGTCTAATGTCATCTTTTCCACAGATCACAGCTACTGAAGAACACAGTTTCTGGAGATCATAAACCTGATCAGCTCCTGTGAGGGATGGTTGAAAATGAGCTCTGAATAAAACAGGTATATGAGGAAGGATTAGTGGTACCTCAAAGGCTTGAGGGCTGGAAGAATATATGAGGGCATTTGCTCTCTCTATATATCAAAGAAAAGCAGTTTTTGAAGTCCAGAGTTTTCGAAGACTCAAATACACTTGCATGATAGATGTGAAGTACTTTGATATTCATGGAGTGCAGGCATTTATTGGTTTAATTTCCTCTGGAAGGGGGGTGTGTGTGTGAATATGTGGTCTGAAGCAGCTTTGAGAACTAACTCAGCACATAATAAGTAAAAGGATTTTCTTCAAAAGCTCATTACTGCTCCCATCCAGACTACAAATGCAGACATAGTCTTAGACAACTAATTTGATTCTGGAATGCTTAATACTTGTCTTCTGCTTCCAAGGTCTCTAGACTGCCTTTTTTTTCCCCACGGTTTTTCTGTCTGCTGCTGTGAAAGAAATAAGTGATGTTTGAGTTTGTGGTTTTGGTTGATTGCTTGTTTATTGTGAAGGTGGTTAGCCTTCACGCAGTCAGATTCTAATATCAGGGCTTTGGGAAATGTATAAAAATCATTATTTCAGGCTACCTTTGCAGAGAATAAATAAATACTGTAGTTCTGGAGACACATCATATCATTTGAACTAGCTCATACTTCTAGTGCTCTGCTGGTTGATGCCTTTATTGATTGATGGCAAATATAATTAAGCAACCTGTCGCCATTCAGTTAAAAATTGAAATGGCTTCTGAAGAGAAAACAGAGAAAAAAAAAACACAGAAAAAGACAGAAAACCCCTTAAAGAACCCACTTTGCTAGCTTTAACCACTTCAGGGGGTAGTTATTTTGTTTGTTTTAATGTTGAGGGTAAATAAGCTTTCCCTGCAGTGCAGTTCTGCCAGCATATGTACCTGTACTAAATGAAGGTGAAATGAAAAGAAATAATCAGAAATAGGCAGGATGAAATTAAGTCTGCCTCTAGGCATGTTTATATATGCAAATTAAGCAATAGCATATTACAAGGGCTTTTGCTAAGTGTTTTGGAAAACAAAAACTTGTGGGCTATTTTCTAAGGGTCAATTCTGAATGAGGCATTTGAGCACACAAATTTAGTACATTTCCAAAATTCAAGAACCCTTCTTTTTTCATATTTCCTTCCAAAGAATGCATATAATTTTTAAGCCACTGAAATATGACATTCAAATATGTAAAAGTGAGTGGAAATATTGTACATGTATTGAAAGAGCCAACACAGCCTAGGATTTGGCTGGACAGGGTGCTGAACCATCTTGTCTAGACTGTACTTTTGCCAGGAAAGTTTGGACCAGATGATCCTTGAGGTCCCTTCAAACCTGGTATTCTAGAGTTCTGTGGTTTGAAAGGGTGCAGTTTTAACAGTATTTAAAAATATTTAGTGTTTTAACAGTATTCTTTTTTTATTTTTAAATAATATAGTTCTCTGATAACATATTTAAGAAGGGATGGAGAAAGCTGCAGTGCAACTGCTGTCAGAGAAGAGAGGAGTGAGAATGTGTGAGAGAAACAGCCCTGCAGATACCAAGACTGGTGAAAAACGAGGAGGAAGAGATGCTCTGGATACCAGAGAAGAGTGGTGAAAACCATGGTGAAGCAGCTGTGCCCCTGCAGCCCATGGACCTCCACAGGGGAGCAGACATCCACCTGCAGCCCCTGGAGGATTCCACCTTGGAGCAGGGGGATGCCCAAAGAAGACTGTGACCCCATGAGAAGCCTGAACTGGACCAGGTTCCTGGAAAGACCTGTGGACCTTTGGATATAGGAGCCCATGCTGGAGCAGATTTGCTGTCAGGACTTGTGACCTCATGGAAGGGACCCACTCTGGAGGAGTTTGTAAAGAACTGTAGCCTGTGGGAAGGACTTATATTGCAGAAGTTCATGGAGGACTGTGTGGAGCAGAGGAAGTGTGAGGAGTCCTCTCCCTGAAGGGAAAAGAGTGGCAGAGACAACATATGATGAACTGATCACAATCCCCATTCCCCTGTCCCCCTGCACTTCAGAAAGGGATGAGGTTGAAAAAATCAAGAGTGAAGAAGACAGGCAGGGGGAAAGCATTTTAATATTCAGACTGATTACCTTACTCTGATTTAGCTGGTAATAAATTAAACTAATTTTCCTAAGCTAAGCCTGTTTTGCCTGTGATGGTATTTGGTGAGTGATCTCTCCCTGTCCTTATGTATGCCCTTATGTCCAGCCAGGGTCAACCACCATGCAGTACTTAGTGAACCCAGTCAAATTCTTCCTACTTTGAGGGGAAGGGACAAATATGAAAGTAAATCAAGACAGTAAATATATTGAAATATATATTTCTATGTATTGAAAAAATTTGAAGAATCACCTCAAATGAAAAAGTTTTAAAAGCTTTAGAGCTTTACAGCGACAGACCTCATAGGCCACATAGCCTGTGTGAAATTGGATTCCATGTGATTATTTCTGGGCAATAATTCAGAGCAAATAACATCAAGAAAGCCTTGCATAAATCCTGACAGAAAAAGTGGATTTAAATCAAACTAATAGGTTACAAAACATATGAAATATGCTTTGTACTGTGCCTTGGAGACACATGGCCAAATCCATATTCAAAAAGTAAAAACAAACCAGAGTGATTTGAAGAATAAATCACTTGTCATCGTGATCTTTAAAAATGCCAGAATTTAATGCAAAAATATAATCCTAACATTTATTGCAGCAAAAATAAATGTCAACATATTAGACTTAACTGGCTAAGCCTTGTGGTAGCATTTCTACAAAGTGAAATGAACATGACAAGTTATATTTCACATTTATTAGAATAAGATTTGGGGTTCTTTATCATAAGCAGTAGATTTAAACACTTTATTTTAATTTACTTCACAGTATTGAGAAAAACATTGACTCAGATAAGAAGTGGAATACCATATACACTTTTCTCTGAAGCAATCAATCAACTTTAGAAGCTAAATATGTAATATGAGAACACTAGAGTTTTGCAGTGGAATAAAAAATGCAACATAAAATGTTTGTGACATTTCACAGACACTACTTAGAAACCTATCTGCTATATCTAGAACATCACAAAAGTTATAGTCTACTATTGTTTATAACAGATATATCTTCATAAACATGTAATTACACATTACTGTACAGAAGGACTATAACTGGGGCTATCTTTTGAGTGCTGCTAGGTACATATCCAGACACAATCAGTGTTCTAAGTCCTTCTCAAACCTCGATTTCGTGTAACACTTGTGTGCTCTTCCTCTCCTTACATTACTTATGACATTATGCTTTCCAAACTGTGTTCCTACACATTACTAACACAAATAACATAAGAAACTTAGGCATCATAGAGACTAGCAGTTTTTAAAATCTTGTATTCATAAGAAACAATCCAAATTCATTGGAAATTAATACATTTCTTCTTGTTATAGCAGTGGTAGCTTAGACTTCAAGGGATTTTAAGTTATTGTTCATTGCCTCACAAGTTAACATGTTTAGATAATTTTCTTTCAGACAACAAATAATATTTGCATATGTCTACAATAATAAAGTAACATAAATATTAAAACATCAATATGATAACTGCATTAAATATCTATATGAAATAACACTAAAAAAGTTTATAATTGAAAAATAAATTTATATTTAAATTTGCAAAACTTAAGCACTTAGAAGATGACAGATTTGTACTTCATGCAATGTTACTTCAACCTCTCAGTGCTTTCTATCTGACAATGTCAGAGGTAGTTATCTCTTTAAGAGAAAAAGAGAATGGCATATTTGGTCATGTAATTAAAGAACAAAAACATACAGGATTGTCAGAATACAGTATAGTTATCTATATGAGAATTACTTTTTAGTATAAACTGTCCATTTTGCAGCCTTAAACTGTATTTATGCAGTGATACACAACAGTATAACATCTCCTAGCTTTATCTTTTCTTTTATATGTTCAGTGTTCAGGTTTTTTTGAAAAGGCAATGACAGAAAGAAATATATTTAATTGTCTCCCAATGGCTGAGGGAAGATTGTGTATGTTACATAAAAGAATCTACTCTGCAGTTTGCCATCTTTCTTGCTCCAGGAATAACAGCAAAACAATCCTGCATGTGGCAGAGCTGCCAGAAGTCACTGATGTGTCTGACTGGTGTGGCTGCTGGTGCTGGTCTTGTTGGAGGTGCCTGGAAAACCTAAATGATTTACCAAAGTAGATGAAAGAGGAAAACCTAGTGAGAGAAAAGAGAGTGCTGGAAATGGTATGAAGTGGTCTCTAGTAATATAAATAAGCCCATTAAAACTGTCCAGAGTGACAATTGATCCTATTTACTAAAGCTAATAGGTATAGGTAATAGAAATCCAGCAAAGGGCCAGTTTTTTAGCGAGTAGGTTAAAAAGACTCTACCTTAGAAAAGAGTATAATCACATGACAAGTTCAGAAGATCCATGACTATTTTAAAAGGTGCCTTTTTTTCCTAATATCAGACATAAACATTTGTCCCAATCTTTTCACTGAAATGAACTAAATTATTTTAGTTTTCATGCTGTCTTCAAGCATGCATAGGTTTGGTTAGTAAAAGGCATGAGCAGACTGACTTGTTATGGATTTGTCCACGGAACTGGATACTTTAGTTATCATATGTAGGGGCTGAGGGAAACATCCTCCTTTCTGGTGCACATAGGCAGAAAAGCTGGTACGAACTAAGTGCTGGGTCTAATAGAAAGCTTTACAGCCTCTGCAAGTGCTTATTTTTGGGGAGACTCTCATATAGATAATCTCCCACACTGCTTCGGCAATCGTCATAGGTCTGCTCTGGCTCTCAGGCATTTTAGTGAATTTCACTCCCTTGGAATGCGGCTTCTAAAATGGGCCTTATGACAGACTCATTACATCCTTTGTTGTTTGTAGGAGCCTGTAACAGTCTTATATAACAGTCTTATATGCAAATGCCTTGTTTTTATTCACCTAAAATAGAATAGGACATAAAAGTGTATGCTATATACTTCACATATCAGTAAAATAAGAAATTGAGTATTCTTTCATTTAAATGAAAAAATGTACAATTACACATTTAACTCTGAAGCACGTGCTAAGAAAAGGAGTTGTAGCATATATTGATTATTGCATTTAAATTAGAAACTAGTTAGCATTTTTGATAATAAATAAGGTTCACAAATGTTTAAGTACTACACTGATTTGTATAAATAACAAAAATGACAAAAAATTAATTACATACACTAAAATTATGCTGCAATCAAAGAGTGAAAAGATAGTATAATATTCTTTTTTAGAGGAAATCAAGCTTCTCTTTCAGTGGAATCTTATTTCTTTCTAGATTTTATGTCCTTCAACTTACAGATACATAAAGGTGTTTATAGACCTGAAACTGATAGCTACTTAAAAATGTTTAAAAATTTCTACAGAAAAAAACTTACCTAGCTTTTGACATATCACAAACTACATATACTTCTGCTCATATACTTTTGTAGGTTACATGAAAAATTCTCCTTACTTTTCCTCTCCAAAAAATCCCCATTGTATTTTTATCTCCTCATAAAACATTCACTAAAGCAAACAGAATGTTCAGGTAGTAATATTTTATTTTACGTTCCCACTACTTTGTAAAGGAGCTTTTTTTTTGTTTTGATTTATGTTTCATTGCCCCCTGCTGTTTGATAAAGAACTTTTTCAGCTTTTAAAGAATCAACCTCTTAGTCTACTTTCTTTACTAATGAAAAAGGAACTGACTTGAAATCATCTTCTCTAGTTATGATCTCAGATTCAATATGCACTTTTTTTTTACCTGAAAGACAGAAGCATTCAGATAGTGCAGTCATTCAATTAAAATATTATGGAAATACTGCAAAACAAAAAAAAGTGCATTCAATGCCATTTCCTGACTTACACAAAATATTGAGAAGCTTTACTAGTATTTTCATATGCAGTGTTTTGTCCTTTCTAAGTTACTGTCTTGAGATACAGAATGCCTCATGTGAAAAAGGAGTTTTCCTTACATATGCAGATCTATTAGCCCCTACTCTTGAGAAGGATTTTCTGTTGCTTGGTGAGACTTTTCACTTAGATATTCTCATCACCTCTCTCAACACAGTTCTTTTGATTTTCAGAAATATTTACCTGAAAAAGCTGAAGCCCTTACTGATGCTCATTCTTTTCTTCTGGAAGTTACATGGAAATTTTGCCCAAGCAATACTTTTTCACATGGATAAGAATATCTACAAGTCTTCTCTAGTGGGATCTTAATATTACAAACCTAGACATGACAGATACTGACTGTGTCCACCAGCAAAAAATCTGTGTACCCTATGAATGGTGCCCTTCTTCAATTAATCTCTCTTATGGTAGGGGAGCACCAGCTCTACAAAAGTGAGATTTTTTTTTTTTAAATAACTGAGATACATAGGCAATGACAGCAAAAGCTGTGTGCAAAAGGCTTCCATAAGTCACAAAATCTCATCAGTGTCATTAGAATTGTGGGACTATATTTAAAGTTGTGAGTTTACTTTAAAAACTGAATTTGGAAAAGTTACTTGGGCTTCTAATCCAAATCCACAGATACTCTATAAGGCAAATGAAGCCCATGCAGGAGAATAGTGACATTTATACCATTTCCACTACGCCTAAAGGGTAGATCTACCAACATGAAGGAGAGCCTGAAGACTCAGGCTAATATCTGGTTTATCATGGCTGATGAGATAGCCTGAATTAAAACCTCTTGTATCTGGCTGCACCAAACAGAGAGAGCATGACTCACCCACAACACCTTCTTTCAGTAATATGTCATTTTATTTCAGTTTGTCAGAGGCAAACTAAGAACATAGCCAATTAATTAGCTCAGATGACTTGGATGACTTGATAATTTGTCTGAGCCCTCAGGCTTCTTATTAAATATCCACAGTTTATAATGCAGTACAGAGCTGGAATACCCAGTCAGATCAGATGCTGTGTAGGTGTGTTACATCAGAATAAATGCTCAGCTCTATATAAGTTAATTTAGAATATTCCTTGCTTAAGGGAAGAAGCAGCTACAGATAGAGCCACAAATGCATTTTTCTGTTTCTCAGCTAATCAGAATCACAAGTCCTTTTTGTGGAAAAGATTTACAGCCTCTATCTGCCCACATCACAGAAAAGTGAGGAACTAAGCTGATTGCACAAAGAATTACTTCAAAATTACCTTTCGTGTATTTTAATAAGGCTTTTGATACTGACCCTCAAAGTATCCTTCTGAACAAGTTGTCCAGCTGTGGGATGAGCAGGTTCATGGTGTGCTGGCCAGGACTGAATGACAAGGCTCAAAGGGTCATAGTAAGTGGGGCTATAGCTGGCTGGTGACGAGTCATTAGTGGTGATCTGCAGAGTTCAGTTCTAGGGACGGGTCTGTTCCTCCTAATGCAGGAGTTGAATGCACCTTGAAGTGCAAGGAGTTGAATTAAATATTTTGATGATACCAAACTGGGAGAGGCTGTTGGCTCTCTCAAGGGAAAGAGCACTCGCAGAGGGACCTAGATAGACTAGAGCTTAAAAAATCATCAATTGTATGAAATTCAACGTAAAGAAATACTGTATTCTGCACATGAGATGGAGTAACTCTGGGCACAATTGGGAGAGGAGTCATTGGAGAGCAGGTCTGCATAAAGGATCTGGGGCTGCTGGTCAGCAGCAGCTCAGTATGAGCCAGCAGTGTGCCCCGTCAGCCAGAGGGCAAATCCATCCTGAGGTGCATCAAACACAGAAGCACCAGTCAGCTAAAAGCTGTGATTATCCTACAGCATTCAGCAGGTGCAGGCTCCCCATAAGCACTGTGTGCAGTTCTGGGCCTCACAAGTTAAGAAGGATGTTTAGGTCCTTAAATGTGTCCAGAGAAGGGCATCTAAGATGGTGTAAAGGGATGAAAGGTATGTCCTGAAGAGTGGCTGAGGACTTTGGCCTTCTCTGGTTCAAAAGAGGCTGAGGGGCAACTTCATTGCTCTCTGCAGCTTTTTGAAGAGAGGAAGGGGAAAGAGAGACGCTGAGCTCTGTTTTCTGGGACCCACAGATAGGACATATGTGAATGGTTCAAAGCTGCGCCAGAGGAGGTTCAGACTGAATATTAGGAAGCATTTCTTTATTGAGAGGATGGTCAAACCTTGGATCAGGCTTACCAAGAAAGGTTGCTGATGCCCCAAACATGTCAGTGTTTAAGAGGCATTTGGATCTTCATAACATGCTTTAACTTTTGGTCAGCCTGAAATGATCAGAAAGTTGGACTAGATAATTTCTGTAGGTCCTTCCAACTGAAATATTATGTTCTATTCTATTCTATTCTATTCTATTCTATTCTATTCTATTCTACTCTCACTCACCCATCCAGCATCTATGTTTTGTCTGCAAGAAATGAAAAGGAGCTCAAGACAAACAACAAAACAGAGGAAGCCTCTGAAAGAGAACAAGAGAATAAGTTTGAAGGAGAAAAAAAGAATATTTAGGCTGGTGGAAGACTATCGCAACATCCTTTTGTGGAGGAAAGTACAAGAAAAAAAAACTTTGGAGAAATAGGAAGGTGGCAATGAGAATTTGGGATAGAAAGGAAGAAGACAAATGTGTCAGAGGCATTTACATGGTCATCAGTAGAAAAAATAGACTGTAGTCCAACGTCTAGCACTGGAACCTTTGGTAATAGTGTTATTATGAATTTATGAGTCTGAATCTTGTTCCTCTTGCAACATTCCCATTCCCTCATACACATCCATGTAGTTCAGCTTTGTTTGCAAACACGCCCCACTGGATCCAAACCTCATAATAATAAAATAAGAAAATGTGCATTTACTTCTCCAGAAATTCCTCCTACAGTCATTGTTCTGGTTCCATGTTGCTTTGTTTTTCCTGCAACAGAGCACAATACGTTATAATCTGTCTTGGGGTGACCTTGTCATGTGTATCCCCTACCATCGCTCTGTGCCCAAACATGAGTCCTGTGCCCAAACCGGGACCTAATCTTTTCAATTTTTGTTTAAAATATCTTGATATTATTACCAACTAAGAATTTGTATGCACTCTTTTCCACAGCTAGAAATTGTTGATGGAAAAGTCTGAATTACAAATTATCATTGTTATTTATATAGAAAGTCTTAGCATGTTAGTACAAATCAATGGTGCTAATGTTATTCTCTTAACATTCTGGCTGCAGCATTTATTGTTTTGAGGCTTCTTGACTCTTATTTTTGAGTTCTGGAATCCATTTATGCAATTATTTAGCAACATAGCTACTGGCTACGAAACTTACCTCACTTCCACCTTAATCATAACTTACAAATGAGCATCATGCTGTACATATCTATCTAAGATAGATCCTAAGTGTGCATTTTAACATTTGGAGTAATTTTTTAATGAGTTCTCTTCCTCAGTGACACATTGCTCTGATTTTCCATCCTGATCATTGCCTTCATTTGTTTTGTAAATCTTTCACAACTTTTTAGAAATATGTGTTCTGTCTGGTTCTCTTCCTAGACATTTGACAGTTTTCCCAAGAACTATAGTCTTAGGAAATGTCTTTTTGTGCCACTTTAACATCCCAATATTTTTATCACTTTAAGCATCCCAATAATTTTCTTTGTTTCTCTTAGGGGTCTGTGCCTTTTAAAAAGAGTTGTCTGTTCTTTATATATCTGATGCTACTCAGGGTCTCTCGCAGAGACTCAGCGTCCTTCCTGCAGTCCTCCCTGGATGCAGTTCTGTATCCACTGGCTCCACAGCAAAGGAGCGATCCCCAAGCGAGGGATGGAATGAGGCGCAGCAGAGGCGAAGGGAGAGAGAGAGGACACTCGTGTGGTTTCCAAGGCTTTATTGCTCTCGAAGGGTCCAGGAACGAGTGACCAAGATCTGAGGGTTGCAGGGATTTTTATAAACTAGGGTCCAGGGTGGAGTCTGGGGGTACAACCAATAACATTTTTGAACTGGGGATATTGATAGGCATGTCCACCAATGAGGGTGATAGGGAGGAGGGGGTCAAGGCTACAAACCAATAGGGGACCAAGTAAGTAAGAACTTTCTAGAACTTGGGGAGGAGAGAGGGGTGTTACCATAGGTGGGGTTTAGACTTCAGTCCCATCCTCTGACCCACCCTCAGGGCTGTCCGAAGAGGAGAAGTGCAGCCATTGGAGCGCGGCCACTTGATGGTCACTTGAAGGCTCCAGCCCATCTGGGGACTGAGCTACCCCAACATATATCCATACTTACTTTTACTGTTTTTACTCATTCTAGATTATAGTACAAGTGTCAGAGATCATTTCCTTTGACCAATACATATATATAAAATAAATTAGATCAAATATGTGCCAAATCTGAGGCTAAACTGTGTGGAGGCTTGATGTCAGCTATGAGTGGTATACAATACCAAGAAGATTACTGATGAGTTTGTAGATATAAAGAATTCTATACCACAGCCTTTCTTTGATGGTAGTTACAAATTTTCCTATTCTCTAGCAAAGCCGGTTGAATGAAGTAGAAAATCTTCTTATTTTTTATAGAAATGGAAGAAGTAATCAGAAGAACTGCTTCTGTACAGGTTTTGTTTCTCTCAGTCATATTCTTCTCTCTTGCAGTACACCTGAGGTCTGGTAATCTTCCCTACAATACCAATTGTTTCAGCTTATTGGGTTGCTCATAGAAACAATAACAGAAGCTGTTTCCAAAATGTAATTTGGCAGGATATTTTATTATCAAAATAATTGTGCAAGAATGTTCATTATGTACTTTTGAGACATAAGGACATATCTGGAATATTTTTTAGCTTACATAACCTATTCTTCCCAAAGAAGAAACTACACACAAACAATCATATATAAATATGTAGAAAAACTTGATGATATACAATAATAAACTAATTTAGATATTGTATATCTGCTATTGCAGATTGCACTTCAGAGATACTTCTTCTTTCCTACTATTTGCAATAGAAAAGCCATTCTTTTCATTAAGACAAACAAAGTCATGGTAAAGCAGCTCACCGTAGCAATAGGTTTGACGTGCTAGGTTAAGAATATGTTTGAGGAAAATCAGAACCAGTCCATGTTAATGTCTGCTGATTTAGATTCTGTGAGTAAAATACATACGTACCCGGATATTTTCATTAAATGGGGCAAAAGGCAAATACTCTTCTTATTATTGTTTTCTAAAAATTCCAATCCAGATCACAACCCTACTGTTCTACATAAACTACAAAAAAAAATTAAGAAATAGTCTTTGTTTCAACAGGTCATAATGTAATCAATATGGGAAAGAAAAAGAACCAGAGAAAAAGCATTCTTACTTGCAAGGTTAGAGAATAGTGGTTCACAGAAGTCTCACAGAAGTCTCACAGAAAGGTGATAGAAATACCATCATATTTCCAAAAGGGATTCAAACTTGTAATTAGCTATAACTTATACACATGCAGAAGGAGAAAAACTATTAGCCTTCCATATGTACTAAGAGAAAATATATCACATGATTTATTTCTTTTCACACTTATCTGCAGATATTTTAGTTCTGTAAACAAGACCAGGATCTGTTTATAGAAGTCAAACAGCATTATTTCAAAGCCAAGGGGGAATAATTTCAAACTGAAAGAAAACAGGTTTAGATTAGATATTAGGAAAAAATTCTTTACTGTGAGGGTGGAGAAGCATTGGAAGAGGTTGCCCAGAGAAGTGAGTGCCCCATCCCCAGAGGTGTTTGAGGCCAGGTTGGACAGAGCTCTGAGCAACATGGTCTAGTAAAAGGTCCTTGCCCATGGAAGGGTGGTTGGAACTAGATGCTCTTTAATGTGCCTTCCAACGCAGGCGATTCTATGATTCTATGAATATTGACTTCCTCATATGCATCTTCTTATTGTTTTATTCTTCTGCATGACAACTGTAGAGTAATAAGAAGTAAAAAGCTGAAATAAGCCAGGATACTGAAGCAGTCTTGCCTCACAATATATTGATTGAGAGAAGACTCCCTACCCAGAGAGTGCTTCCACCAGATGATTATAGGCAGATAACCCAGATGTTCAGATTTAACTCATAGAGTTTGATTTAAAATCATTCAGGTTGAAAGATGAAAAGCCCGGTCCCGGTTTGGGCCAAATTCAAGGAAAATGTCTGAAAGGGACGTCTTCCCAAAGGAAGGCAGGGTACAGCCACCCCTCCCCCACCAGGTTTGGGGAAGAAAAATATTCCTCGGAGGAATGTGAAAGGGAAAAAAAGAACTATTTATTTAACAAACACACAGGAAAACAACAACAATGCCAAACAACAAAATCTCTCTCACTGTGGAGAGGAAACCGGGAAGATTTCAGAGTCCTCCTGCGGGGTAGTCTCTCTCCTCTTCCTTGGAGCTGGGTCGATGTGGGAGCCCCCCTCCAGGCCGGGGGAAAGTCCCCCGGTGGAGTTCAGACACTCTGATGGTTTGAGCAAGTCCAAAGGAGAAAGGGGACGAAACCAGGTTTTTCTCTCTGTCTCTCTCCGAAGATAAAGAGCCAAAAAGCTGGCTTCCTCCACTCTTCTCCCCTCACAGCTGAACGCAGAGCAGAGCGACCTTGAGGCACAGACTGCTTTGAAAAGTTCGTCTGGCCTCTTCTCTCTCCTCTCCCGGGCTCAGCTTAAAGGCACAGGAATCGTGTTTGGGCATAGAGTGATAGTAGGGGATACACGTGATAAAGTCACCCCAAGACACCATTTTACCTGGATTGCTGTTTACAGTCATGCTTACCTCTCTTTGCAATATTTGCAGGATGGTAGCAGATGTGTTATAATAAAATTTGAACCACAGTGCTCTGGCAAGTTCAAGCACTGAGCCAAAACAAGAAAGTCTGTTCAGAAATCTCTGCTTCTTAAGTTTTACATGAACTTTTCAAGAGTTTCATCACAAAATCAGAGAATTCTCAGGTTTGAAAAGGACCTCTGGAAATCACCTAGTCCAAACCCCCAATAAGGCAGGTTCATGTTTGTTTGTTTGTTTTTTGTTTGTTTATGTGTTTATATGTTTGACAGTAGACCTCATTAGAAATTTGTTGGTTTTTTTTTTATTTTGGATTTGGGTTAAAAGCTGATTGACCTTTATCTCTGGAAGATATACTAAATGCACAGGCATGCTATGTGTGCCAAAGGATAAAGGAGCACTTGTAGATGTTTATATATATATATTTATA
>VZTH01003595.1:219034-304504 GCA_013397815.1 Aleadryas rufinucha | reverse complement strand
CGCCGTGGCCTGGGCCTGGGTCCCGGTGAGGCCCCCGCGGGGAGCGCGGGCCGGGAGCGGCGGCCGTGTCGAGGGCGTTTCCCGGCCGGCCCTGCAGCTGAGAGCTGTGCTGCAGCCGAAGGTTATCGGCACCGTCCCGGTGCGGGCGGACAGACGGGCGAGCGCCGAGCTCCGCCTGAGCCTTGGGACGTGGGCAGGGCGTGTTTGAATTGTACAGTTGAGCTGTTACTGACACGAGGGAATTTTTCTCTCCTCCCTTTATTCCTTTCATTTTCCTTTGGAGAGTGGTGTGTTCCCCAGTGCGCGTGGCGCGGTGCTTTCCCGCAGCCTTGGACTGGAGGTGCGCCCGGACACGCCGGGGGCTTGCGGAGCGCCGGCTCTCGGTGCCGCCGGCAGCCCCGCCTGAAGTCACGGCCGGCGGGGCGATCAGCAGCCGAGTGCATGAACTCGCTTACCCAAAAGCAGCGTTTAAAATAAGTGAAGTGATCCCCTTATTTAAACTATCAAGTGTAGGTATTTGCCTTAATAACACACCTCCCCGTCCCTGAACTCCGTGGCTCCCCAGAACCCTTCCAACAACAACACAACGGTTCGTGCCTTGGAAATGCAGCAGCTCCGCGCTCCAGTCACACTCCACTTCCTTCCCCTTCTGCCAGCTGCTGCAGGACATCCCTTCCTTACCCCATCAAGGAGCTGCCCTGTGCAGAGGTGCCAAGGGAAAAGTAGCACTCGTGAGTGTATTGCACTCATTTGGTTATTAGCTTTGTGAGAGGTCAGGCCTGTGTGCATATAAATCAGGAGCAGAATTTGCAAAGAAACAGCTGCCTGTCTTGATTCGAACAAGCAGATGCGAAAGAGTTACCAGTAGGAGATACAGAGATGTGGACTGAGTAATTGTAAAATGTTCTCTACAGGTAGCAGAAAGTCCTTCAGAAGGACTGTATGTTATCTTCAGTCAGAGGTTAATGTGCTGGTGGCTCTGCAAATATTTACATTTTTAAAAAGAGGAAATCTTGGGTTATACAAAATAAATTAGTGCTACCAAAGGTGAGGATTTTAAAACAAGTCTCACACGCCTTCTGTACTCAGGACAAGATCATCTCCTCTTCCTCACTCCTTTTTTTTTCCAGCTGTTACATCACCTTTCCTTCCCCTTTTATGTTAACTACAAGTGCAACTTTGCTTTATAAGTACTTCCAAGGCTGCTGCAAGTATATATTCCATTTCGATCTTCACTTCTTGCTATGCCATTGCTTTGTTTGCTCATATCCCAAATTGCCATGATATAAAAACTGATAAAAGGTTCCTGCTAATAAATACTTTCTTCTTCTACTTCAGCATCAAGTGTTCTCCAAGTTAGTCTAGTCCGAGTCTCAAGGCACCAGTACTGAGCTTTGCCCTAATGATGAGATTAGGAAATACTTTCATCTTAACTATTAGAAATAGCAACAAATTTACTTGGTGGAGATCTGGGATTTCCTTCTCTCCAGTCAGACTCAGCACTCCCATTTTAACAAACTACAAGATGTAGTTTGTCATGGCAAAATTCTCACAAACTGAAAGGCTGTTTTTAGATCCTGTAAAGAGATTTCCAGAACTCTACATATAAATTCTGCCCCTCTGTTTATAGTTGGAAGCACGTGTGTACCAGCGTGGGAAAAATGGTTCTGTAGCTTTTAAGAACAAGATTTCAAAATTAGAATGAAGTCTCCCTAGTCCCTCAATAAAAGTTACATGTAATAATAATTTAAAAAAAAAGGTGAGTCATTATGATGTTATTTTCTTTTTTTTTTTCTTTTTTCTTTTTTTTTTTTAGGAAAAGTACACAACTCAGTTATACTTTATATTCTAAGCTTGCATAGAGAAAATACTAATGTCACCTACATGTTAGACCTGCACTCAGTCCTGCTCTTGAATTCCCATCGGAGCTGACATTGCCATCAGAGCAAGTAGGGCTGGGCCCTGAGTGGATTATTTTGGGTGAAGGGGTTTTTTTTGGTGTATGAGTAAATGAGCTTTGTTAAATACAAGAACAAAGTCACAAGTCTCTCTTGTTTATCGAGATAAAATTTTTGGTTCAGGTCAGTGATAATAGTTAAATAATCTTGCACAACCATGTTTCATTTTTGTGGTTTTCTTTTTTTTTTTTTTTTTACTGCAAGTAATTATATAATTTTAGACAGAAAAGGCACTTTAAGTTTGTAAGTATCACAACCACCTCATTTTCAATTGTGTTTTCTGCTCTTTCCCAAACTTTGGCTTAAAGCCAGTGTTTTAAGACTTTGCTGCAACATTCATATTTCATTATTTTTCAGTGAAACGTGTTACATGATACAAATATTCTGCATCAGCCCTGTGTTTTCTCCATTATAGTTCTCTTTATCCTGAATGAGATGATCTACTTAACTTACATTATTTTCCATTAACAGCTTGACAAAAAAAAATACAGGAACAAGGAAAAATAAAGATGTGAAAGCTGCCCAGTGAAAAGGTGTTTAAAAGAAAACTTTGTCCCCTATCCAAATAGCAGCAGAATTTATCCCCTTAATAATCTCTTATCTTCTTGCCTTATGCACCCCATTTTGCTCCCCATGCTCAGAACTCCATTTTGTTTCCTAGACACATTTAAAAAGCAAGGCGGAAAAAGGTTTAATTTTAAAAATATAAAACCATCCATTGGAAACAAAAATTATTTTCAAGCATCTGTAGCAAGTGCTTAGGAATATATATTCTCTGCAAGCTCTAGATGCCTCAGATTTAGCTGTTTTATTGGGGGTGGGGGAGGGGGGAGGTGGTGGTGGTGGTGGTTTTCCTTGGTTCCTTCCTTAAAATCTGCTGCAGGAAATTGTAGTCCACCATCAGTCTGCAGAAACTAGATTTCTACTTTTCATATGCACACACCCACCAGCATTGTTTTATCTCCACTCTCCTTTCTTGCCACTGCAAAATTCCTGGTAGTAGTTTCAGGTGCCAAGCACACCTGACTGAAAGAACAAAATGTCATGGGTTTTCTCCTGACAAACCCAGCTTCTACCATCCTCACAGCCTTCCTTTCTTTAGGATTGAACTGACTCACACGTCTGCTTTTCTTAGCACCGGAATGTGCAGGGAAAACCTCAGGATTCAAAGAGATGGCAACTTCAAAGCCAGCACAAACAGTGTAGTAGTTCTGTACAGAAATCGTTTGGACAAGTTAGAAAGCTACGGGTTACTGAGAACTCACCTCTTTTCATTTTGGTGCAGCCTTGTAAAAAAAAGTAGAGCCATCCACATTTACCTGAGCCTCCAGTACCATGCACAAGAAAAGGAAAGCAGAAGAAGAAAGGAGAGGAAGGAAAAGGAAGACAAGAGGCATGCTCTCAAAGACATTTCTTACTCCTCTGAACTTCCTTAAGCTTTTAGTTTTTTACATATACTTGGCATCAAGTACTACAGAAGATTGTATGTGCTGGGTTCTTGTTTTGGGTGAAGAGGTACATCAGTGTTAAGTAGTAGAAAGTTCTGCAGACAGGTTACTGCCACCATGTGCATTGATGGCATATGAGGATAATTTGAAAAATCATGTTTTGTTTCAATTAACCCCAAAGAATACTAAACTGAGAGACACTGACCTCAGTTTCACAGGATCACAGAAGTGCAGAGCTGAGATTGCAAGGGATCTCTAGATACAGTCTAGTCCAAGCCCCTGCTCGAAAGTGGGGTCAAATGCAGCAAATTGTTCTGAGTTGTGTTCAGCTAAGCTTTGAATATCTCCAATAATGGTGACTGCACAGCCTCTCTGGGCAACTTGTTCCCGTGTTTGACTGAAGGAAGTTCTTCCCTTATGTTTAAGAAAAACTTTGTGTATTGCAATTTGTGCATGTAGCCTCATGTCCTTTCCCTGGGCACCACTAGAAGAGCATGGCTACTTTTTTTTTTTTTTTTTTTTTTTTTTTTTTTTTTTAATTTTTTTTTTTTTTTTCTTGGATTTTTNTTTAAATTTTATTTTGCAGTTCCTGGAATGCTTAAAGCATTTGTTAAATGCAGACTACCTGCAGAGAAATCAGCAGTGCTGCTCATAGCACAAGAAGATATTGGGTGCTTAAGGCATTGCAGCACCCTGGTTTGGGAGAAGTCTTACAACCCATCTCTCAGATATGCTCAATGTAAGTTATCTCCACACATATATATACATATATGTGTGTGTGTGTGTTATACACCATATATATTGTCAGCAGATAATGGTCAGTACTCAACATCATTAGGCATTCAATCAATATAATGCTTTTACTCTTGTGCATTTTTTTTCTTGTGGTGAACTAGTAGTTTGCAGGAACTGCAGTTGTCACTGCTATACTAACTTTGTATATAGTATCCGGCTGTGTGATATTTATATAAAGAGCTGTTTCTTGTTTCATACTACAGAACTAATTGTCCTGACTCTTATCACAGCTGCACCTAGCCCAAACTGGGTAGCTGTTCTTTTGAAAAGAATTACTTGGCAAATACAAAAGTCTGCTGTATTTTAAGAAAAGGAAGGTCACACCAAACAAGTTAATCTTTCACAAGGTATGAGTGAATTAACAAAATGATCAATGCTTGTTTTCTAAACCTTGGGGTGATTTTTTGGCTTATTTTTTTAGTCTTATTCCTACCCTCTTCATTTTACACCAAAATAAAGGGAAGATGTTTAAAGTGTGAAACAAATGAGGTTTTCACAGCCAGCATCTACAGCCTTCTCTCTTGCGTCTAGCAGGGTCAACACACCCTTTTTCTGATTTGTTTCACCCAGCCTTTCAAATACACTGGTTTGGGAATTTCTGATATCCTATTTTTCCTCCTCTTTCTCACACAAACTGTTGGTCTAGTGTTTAAAAAAGAAAGAAAGATTAGCCCTCCCATTGTAAGCCAACACCGATCACTAAACTGATAATGTTTACATATCTAGTTAAATATGTGACATGGATAGCTTTTAAGATATTTTTGATCTTGTGTAAAGAAGACCAGAGAGAAAGTCACTTACTAGAGGAAACGAAAATCAGTAGTTGACAATAAAGAGTTCTCTTGTTAACACCTGTTAAAGACTTATCTAGGACTAATGAATAAGTTCTGCCAATCAAGATATCAGGTTTTCCTTGTTATCTTCATCTAGAATGGCCTATTAATCAATTAAAACAGGAGAGGTCTTGAGGAGAAAAAAAAAAAAAAACAAACAAAAAACCCCCCAAAAACACCAACCTGACTCAGGAAGAAATTTAAACTGGGATTTACAATGCCATTAAAGTAATTCACTAAGTAAAATGTTAATTAGCTGTGCCATCTTTCCCAGAGTCCATGTCCTAGCTCTTTGCAGCTCGGCAGGAAATGTGGTTTTAACTTTACCTTTATAGTCCTTCATAATTTAGCCTCCTTCATCATTTAGCTTCCTCATCTCCAGCCGATCTAATATAACCATGCCTGGCTTTACAGCCTGCTAGCTTCTGCTGCAAATGTCGTTGTCCTCTCTCCTCAGATTGCTAATTAAACATGAGGGAAATACCTGATCCCAATTTGTGTATGGACTCCTACAAAACACATTTAAAACTTCATTATGAGCGTAAGGTTCTGCTTGCTGACCGTGACTAGAAACAAGCAATGAACTCTCTGTAGACCTCTTTTCTCTGTTTGACTTTCTGGTACTTTTAATACTTTGCTGTATCACATCCTACTACAGATTCCCCTCTTAGCAGCAAACCAAGCAGCTAACAAAGCTACACCAATTAATTTACTGAGATTTATAGTGCTCTCCTATGTTTGTCATCTGCTTGTGTTTTTGAGGCTGAGCACTCAAAAGTGAGGTGAGGAAGGATTTTCTCTCATCAGTCATCTTGCAGAGTAACGGAGAGAGGGTTTGAAATGCCACCATTCCAAACTAATTTCTAAGTTATGGTCATTAATCACCCCAGTTTCATTAAGCAGGTTTTTGTTGGAAGGACAAGATCATGTAATTAGTTTTTCTTATTGTATCAAACGATATGTAAATCAGTGGGACTAATCCTCACTCCAGAAACGTTTAGCCCTTTAATTATTAATTGAAAATACAAATAATTGTTACTGAGTTTTAAAGCTGATGATCATAAATGAAGTTTTTGTCCTCCATTCCTGATTTCATGGCTGAGGGTATGAAACTACCCTTCCAAAAATCCTCAGTCTTCACAAAGGAGTCATATCACACCAACATAGGATATGTGTGGACATATGAATAGTCTGTATCTTGCAAATTATAGACAACACAAAAGCAGAAATTTCTGGGGAAATAATACCTATTAGTTGAGCCAGCATGGTACGATTTCACACCGGCCAGCACAGGCAATGTATGTGAATGCGTGTCCTAACTGCTCACACTGCTCCCTGGGGCCAGGGAGCAAATCTGCAGCTCCTATTCATGCTGATTGTCCTGCAAATAGCTGGGCTTCCTTATCCCTTCTCCCGCATATGCATTTCTTTGGGTTACAGACCTGATGCTGGAAAGTGCTCAGCCCTCACCTTCTGTTGAAGTCATCAGATAGATCCCAGTAGCATTAAGGAAGATGTAGCCCTAGAGTTAATATTACATTTTAAACGAAGAATGGATTGAAATGGACAAGGCTAAATAAATATAAATAAATAAGATGTATAAATTGCTGCAGTCTCAAGGAAGGCCCAAGGGCAGCTATTTTTTTTTTATTACAACAACTTAGCTAGGTTTCCATGAAGAAATAGATACTGTGACTCGACTGACAGTTTGCTAAACTATGAGCAAAACCTTATGCTTCTTAGGCATAGGCAAAGCTGATCAATGGTTTTCCTACTGTGCTTATACTAGAAGGATTTGTAACTCATTGGAAGAAAGATTGTAATTTTACTTCATGAATTTATAGTCAAACCCTAGTCCATCTTGGAGGGTCTATATATGTTGCTACAATATAAATACTAACTAAAAATATTTCTTAAAAATAAAAATAGACTGTATGACATAATCTTTGGAATTCAGTACAGTTTGTTATCAAAGTTGTTCTCCAACTGTTCCCTGCAGAGGCAATTCTTCCTACACATCCACACTACATACACACACAGCGAGACATTTTCAAGTGGCTTTCTTCTTCCTCTACTCAAAGTTTAGTCTCTGACTTCAAGAGGCTGAACAAGTACCCCTCTTAACCCCGTGTCACTCCTGTTGTCAGAAGTGAGCTCAGCAGCACTGAAATGAAAGGTTTTAAGTGCATCAGGTTGAAACCTGAGTATCGGGAAATACGTTTGGAAAAGCAGATCTGCGAAGGTGAGCTGCAGTCCAGAGAGGACTGCCAGACAGACCAGTGATGTACAGTAGTGTGAGCTTTCAGAAAAGAGTGGCATCAATGTTTAGAGGGGAAGAAGAGAAATCTCAGTTTAATCTGGTGCTTTTCTTTACAGGAACCGCGTTCTCTCATGATTCTGAGAATTTATCCATAATGAACCCCTTAGGTTCTCATATTTGGATAGAAGATTACAAACGTTGTTGCTACTTTTTGTGTTTAAAATTTTTGCTGTGGAATAGAAGTCTAGTTCTCATACTCTACTCAGGAGTTTGTACCAGGCTGCTAGTGAAGATTCCTGAAATGCCCAAGATTGCAGGGATGGTAGCATAAGCTATCCACGGGAGAAGTACTTACGGTGTGTAAAAGCAAATACGTCTTGTGAGAGAAAGCAATTGCAAATTCTCTGAACAACATAAACCACTCCGTGGAATAAATTACTTTGTAGAAAGCTTGTGATTCTTTGGAAAAGCTAAGAAATGTATCACGAGAAAAAAAAATTTAGGTAGAAGAGGAAGTTGTTTCCATGTGGATTCTGCAGGAATGGTCTGTCTAAATGCATTACGTACTCGATCACAGTGGTGTCGGTAGTTACAGCAGCCCCGCATTTGTTAACCTCCAGACAAAACACTTTAAAATTCCTTAAGGACGTATTTCTAAAGGAAGCGAGGACACGAGCGGTACCAAACCAAGTCCGTCGCTCCTGCGAAGTGAGCCCTTCCTCAGACACCCGTCCGGTGATCGCCGTTACCTTCGAGGGGCCGTGGGACTTTTGGGATGAAAGAACGCGTGTGGCTCGGAGNGGCTCCGCTCCCCGCCCCGAACGGGCCGGACTCGCTGCGGGCCCCGTGCGGGCCGGCACTGCCGCAGGACGGGGCGAGCCGAGCCCTGGCTGCAGCGGAACTGTGCCGGGGAGCCCTTCGGCCGCGCAGCCGCCCCCCGCCCCAGCGCCCCTCCCCGTGCGGGTGCTGGTGCAGCCCGTGCTGCCTCGCCCGTGCGCTTCCCGCTGCTCCTGGCCTACGAAAGGAGCATTCCCACGGCTGGAGCTTTCCGCAGGGCCGGCTGCGGAAGGCGGGGAGGGATGCGGCCCCGCAAAGGTCGGGTGCTGGCAGAGCTGTAGGCAGAGGAGGAGCGGTGAACCTGGGCAGCAGTGAGCCCCTCTCCTGGGGAGCTGTTTGCTTCTTGGAACCCCACGTCTCGTTTGGCAACTCTCAGGCAGGGACACCATGAGCCACCCAACATCCACCAGGGCTTGCCGAGTGCTGGGCAAACGCGGCTGTTGAGAACCGCCGGGCTGTGTGAAGGGTGGCTTACACGTAATACAGTCAAGTGTATCCAGCAGCTTAATACTGCCAAAAGGAACATGCCTTTCTCCTCCTAAGGCTCTTGCACCAGCTTCTCAGCATCTTTGTTTGGTCAGTTCCACTCACAACTCTGGCATAGAGCTGACCCAGTGGAAAGAGAAATCCAGGATGACCCCGGGAAGGGTCAGCACAGGTGAGAGGGGAAAACAACGGAGGGCTTATTGGCAAATTGTTTGTCCTGCGTTTACTTTGGTGTGGATGTGTGTTGACATGGCTCATCTACAAACTATGCTGCCTATGAAAATTTGACTTTGTTCAATAAAGTACGTCACGTTGTGAACATTGGCATTAGTCACATCAAATCAGAGAGTGACACCCAATTCAAAATGACAGCAAAATCTTCTATAAACAAGCAGATATAGCTATGTTTTCTTTTGATAATGAAAGAAGGGCCAATTTATATAGGCAGAGAAGAAAGTAGGTAATGCACTAACTGAAAATACAAGTCTGTCATGGGAATCAGAGCTCTTACTTTGGAGGAGAAAACACTTTATTTAGAGATAAAAATCACAGACGACTTTATTTTAGTTCCAGAATAACAACTTTAGCAAAGATTAGTTGTTGAAAACCACAAGAAGAGGAGTTAAGACCTGCAACACCAGGGCAGAATTAAGATACCTCAAACACCCAAGGCTGGCAGTAGTCACTGGGAGACGTGTGGAGCTGTTCCTCCTGTCACCACTCTGTTCCACTCTGTCACCTGTCCTTTCCATGAGCAGGAGGAAGTAACTGGGTTGTGTAGCAGAAATACATTCATGCTGGGAAGCCAGCTGGTGGATAAGCACCTTTGGGTGAGGAATGGTGAATCTGCTTGGATGTATGGAAGTGTGGACCAGTATGTCTTGCTTCAGAGCTGTATATCGTAGGCCATGTCCTCAGTGGAGCAAAGGATTTTTGTCTTTTTTACCCTGGGATGCTGGAAATGAGTGTGATGTGTACTTAAAACTATATAAATGAGGTATTTTGATGTACCTTGAACAGAGTCAGCAATTGTGCTCTTCCTCCTGGGTATGTTAGGAATTTCCCTCAGCTAGGCTTCCCAGTAGTTCCCAGAAATCCTGAACAAATATGGGAAATTAAATAAGAAAGGGAGGCTACAGCTGAGAGAACCTGACCATGTGAAGCACATTTGAACTGTGTAAAGTGTAGTGACTCTGAATCTGTAGAGTTCACAGCCATTACAGTATTCATTAAAAGGGCTATTATTGCTGTGTGCCATGAACACCCCTCCCTCCCTTTTCCATTGTGAATGATTTTACTAGGATGCTGTAAAACTAAGGATGCCAAATGGTCAGAACTGGATAACACTTTTGCCAATTCTAGAAGATGATCTAAAGCTGGTGTTTCTTGTTTGTCTGGCATCCACAATTACTCTTGAATTAGTATGATTGTTTGGCTTATTATAGAAATATAAAGCATGAAATTCTGTTCGCAAAACCAGATGCCAACTCACTGGAGACGGAGAAGTTTTCTGTTCTTCTTATGTGGTCAGATTGAGTCTATAGTAATGAGCTTCATGAAGGAGATGCTGTTTGCCTACAAAGGAGATACTTAAGTTTCTATGTGTAACTCACCACATGCAATAGCACTATTCTATTGGACAAGGTTTGGGATGAAGTCATATTTGTTTTCTTTGTAACTGCATGGACTGCCCCACTAATTTGCTGGTTTAGTCACCTTCAGCACACCTGAGCAGGAAGTGACAGAAGGGTGTCATTACATTTAGTGACTTTGGCTTCTCCACTGATACTGTCAACACAGCAAAACATTTGAGCCAATTAAAGGTTTAGGCTGAGATACTGATGCATCTGCTCTCTGAACAATCCATTTCTTCTAGAAACATGTAATAACCATAACTTGGATTCACAGTCTCTTAGCTGGGTTGCACCCTGCAACTTCATGGGAGAGCACCAACTGTACGCTGGAGCAATGGTGAAGCAACCATCGTACTTACAGAGACCTGAGCTGTAACAGTAAAGTGGTTAAACTCCTGCTCCTGCTGTAGGTAAAACTGTTTCCCTTTATACCATAGTCCTTCCACTCGACCTGCTTTGCACCTTTCATCATTCAAGGGTTTACATTTTAAGGTAGTCGAGAGCATCCAAAGGAGGGCAACAAAGATGGTGAAGGGCCTTGAGGGGAAGCCATATGAGGAGTGGCTGAGGTCACTTGGTCTCTTCAGCTTGGAGAGGAGGAGCCTGAGGGGAGACCTCACTGCAGTTGCAACTTCCTCGTACGGGGATGAGGCGGGGCAGGCACTGATCTCTTCTCCGTAGTGACCAGTGACAGGACCTGAGAGAATGGCCTAAAGTTGTGTCAGGGGAGGTTTAGGTTGGACATCAGAGAAAGGTTCTTCACCCAGGGGGTGGTTGGGCCCTGGAACAGGATCTCCAAGGAAGTGGTCACAGCACCAAACCTGACAGAGTTCAAGAAGTGTTTGGACAATACTCTTAAGCACATGGTGTGACTCTTGTGGATGGCCCTGTGCAGGGCAAGGAGTTGGACTCAATGGTCCTTGTGTGTCCCTTCCAACTCAGCTGATTCTGTGATTCTGTGATTTAGACAGGGAAAAAAAACCCCGACTCTCAAAAAGCCTCCTAAAGCTTTCTAGCAGTCAAGCATCAGGGTTTTGGGTTTGTGGGTTGTTTCATTGTTGGTGTTTTTTAGCCCTTAATGTAACTGTTCTACCAAGAGATCTTAAATAGTTCCACTAGACTAATATAAGAGGTGATAGTGTTGCCAGTGTTTGTAGGCAAAAATTGTTGCTGAAAAATATTTACGTTTCATGTTTTCAAGGCTGGTTTTTTTGTCCCTTTTAACTCCCAGCTGTAATAGGCATTTTTAAGGGTAGGAGGGAATGGAGGGTGCTAGAGACATTTATAAGGAAACAGAATGAAACAAAAGTGGGGCTGATCCACACGTGATGTTGTTGGAAGGACTAATGATAGGGATAGGGATAATGAATGAAGATGGACAGGAGGTCAGGTGTGGACTTGCAAAAAAACATAGTGGGAACAAGGGCAGCACTAATTTTGGGTTGTGTGTGTAGAAACATCACCGTGTAACGTGTAACTCTGTGAATCAGAGAGGCTAGAGAGGTACATAAGGTTACCTTAGTTTTAAGGTTAGCAAGTCCTTTGCCTGGTCTTGTTACCAAGGTAGCAGTGTGATACCCTGCTACTCCAGCGGGGACAGTACCTGGGAAATGGGCCGCAGACTACCAGGAGTGAAGTGTGATGCAGCCAAGGGCTGGATTCTACCGGGACGGCTCACCAAAGTTGTCAGAGCACCAAGGAAATGTGTGTCAGCCGTTGGTCGCCTTTGCACTGTTCCAGGTCTTCCTCCCCTGGGAGGAGCTCACACAACTGGGCTTAGTCCTAATCCACGGTTCTGCTTAGGGCTCTGTCTCTGGATTTATGGCGTTTGGACTACCTTTGCTTTCCAAAAGCTATGTCTGGAAGTGCCCGGGGTCCTGCAGCGCTGGAGTTCCCCTTGTGCTCTGGAGCCGTCCCAGGCAGCGATGGATGCAGTGGCTGTGCCGAGCCCCGGTGCCGGCACTATGAGGATCCTGCTGCCCTGCAAACACGCCCACCCCACACACCTCTCTTGGCTGTCTTCGAGGTCTCTGCAGCACGGCGAGCCTCGGCCGCCCGTCCCCTGTCCCCAAAGTCAGCCCCCAGGCACCCTCTTCCCCCGGACTCCCCTTGATACCCAGGAAGGGCTGTGCAGCTCTCCCGGCTCCTGCACAGCCGAGCGAAGCCGCGGAGCTGTCCCGGTGCCTGCCTGCGGCGGCCGCGGGGCGGGGGCGGGCGGAGGAGCCGCCCCTCCGCGGGCGCGGAGCTATAAGGGCAGCGCGGCGCAGCGCCGGGCGCAGCGGGAGCTATGGGGAACCGTGTCACCCGCGAGGACTTCGAGTGGGTCTACACGGAGCAGCCCCACACGCAGCGCAGGAAAGAGATCCTGGGTACGACGGGGAGCTCGGGGACGGCCGCAGCGGCTCGGGCAGCCGGGCTGCGCTGCGCTCCTGGACGGGAAGAGACGGGCGGGGCGGGGGGTCCGCGCCGGGACCGCCGGTGTCGGTGTGGCTCGGGGTGGTGTCCAGGCTGCGGAGAGCGAGTGCCGCAGCCCGATGGGTTGTTGGACGTTTCCCGCGAGGAGTGTAGCACTCCCAACTCTCTGCCTTCTGGAGGCAGCGGCGGGAATGCCGGCGGCCGAACCGAGCCCGGCTGCGCCGAGCCGGGTCACCGGACGGCAGCGGCGGAGGGGCGGCACGGGCTGTGCCCAGCCTGCCCGCACCGCGCCCCGGCCGCTGCCGTCGGGAGGTCCTGGCGGGCGGCGGCTCTGCCGGGTGTGCCCGGAGCGCGGGCTGGGAGCCCTCCTGCGGGCACGTGTTCCCGGTGCCCTGGTTGTGCATGAAAGTAAACGAGGATGCGGGTGAGGTGTGCGAGAGAACAATAGCAAGTGCCCGCTGCTTGTCGGGGACAAGGTACACTCCTATATTTTCATGTTGTACACGCAGATCTTAACTACTCACAGGAGTGTGGTGGGTCGGGAGGTTTATTTTTGTGGGGTTTGGGCTATTCTGAAGATCGTTTCTGAGAAGAACTGACAATTCAGAATCGTCAGAGAGTATTGTTGTGTATCTGCTGAAAATACNGGGGAAGCCATATGAGGAGTGGCTGAGGTCACTTGGTCTCTTCAGCTTGGAGAGGAGGAGCCTGAGGGGAGACCTCACTGCAGTTGCAACTTCCTCGTAAGGGGATGAGGAGGGGCAGGCACTGATCTCTTCTCCGTAGTGACCAGTGACAGGACCTGAGAGAATGGCCTAAAGTTGTGTCAGGGGAGGTTTAGGTTGGACATCAGAGAAAGGTTCTTCACCCAGGGGGTGGTTGGGCCCTGGAACAGGATCTCCAAGGAAGTGGTCACAGCACCAAACCTGACAGAGTTCAAGAAGTGTTTGGACAATACTCTTAAGCACATGGTGTGACTCTTGTGGATGGCCCTGTGCAGGGCAAGGAGTTGGACTCAATGGTCCTTGTGTGTCCCTTCCAACTCAGCTGATTCTGTGATTCTGTGATTTAGACAGGGAAAAAAAACCCCGACTCTCAAAAAGCCTCCTAAAGCTTTCTAGCAGTCAAGCATCAGGGTTTTGGGTTTGTGGGTTGTTTCATTGTTGGTGTTTTTTAGCCCTTAATGTAACTGTTCTACCAAGAGATCTTAAATAGTTCCACTAGACTAATATAAGAGGTGATAGTGTTGCCAGTGTTTGTAGGCAAAAATTGTTGCTGAAAAATATTTACGTTTCATGTTTTCAAGGCTGGTTTTTTTGTCCCTTTTAACTCCCAGCTGTAATAGGCATTTTTAAGGGTAGGAGGGAATGGAGGGTGCTAGAGACATTTATAAGGAAACAGAATGAAACAAAAGTGGGGCTGATCCACACGTGATGTTGTTGGAAGGACTAATGATAGGGATAGGGATAATGAATGAAGATGGACAGGAGGTCAGGTGTGGACTTGCAAAAAAACATAGTGGGAACAAGGGCAGCACTAATTTTGGGTTGTGTGTGTAGAAACATCACCGTGTAACGTGTAACTCTGTGAATCAGAGAGGCTAGAGAGGTACATAAGGTTACCTTAGTTTTAAGGTTAGCAAGTCCTTTGCCTGGTCTTGTTACCAAGGTAGCAGTGTGATACCCTGCTACTCCAGCGGGGACAGTACCTGGGAAATGGGCCGCAGACTACCAGGAGTGAAGTGTGATGCAGCCAAGGGCTGGATTCTACCGGGACGGCTCACCAAAGTTGTCAGAGCACCAAGGAAATGTGTGTCAGCCGTTGGTCGCCTTTGCACTGTTCCAGGTCTTCCTCCCCTGGGAGGAGCTCACACAACTGGGCTTAGTCCTAATCCACGGTTCTGCTTAGGGCTCTGTCTCTGGATTTATGGCGTTTGGACTACCTTTGCTTTCCAAAAGCTATGTCTGGAAGTGCCCGGGGTCCTGCAGCGCTGGAGTTCCCCTTGTGCTCTGGAGCCGTCCCAGGCAGCGATGGATGCAGTGGCTGTGCCGAGCCCCGGTGCCGGCACTATGAGGATCCTGCTGCCCTGCAAACACGCCCACCCCACACACCTCTCTTGGCTGTCTTCGAGGTCTCTGCAGCACGGCGAGCCTCGGCCGCCCGTCCCCTGTCCCCAAAGTCAGCCCCCAGGCACCCTCTTCCCCCGGACTCCCCTTGATACCCAGGAAGGGCTGTGCAGCTCTCCCGGCTCCTGCACAGCCGAGCGAAGCCGCGGAGCTGTCCCGGTGCCTGCCTGCGGCGGCCGCGGGGCGGGGGCGGGCGGAGGAGCCGCCCCTCCGCGGGCGCGGAGCTATAAGGGCAGCGCGGCGCAGCGCCGGGCGCAGCGGGAGCTATGGGGAACCGTGTCACCCGCGAGGACTTCGAGTGGGTCTACACGGAGCAGCCCCACACGCAGCGCAGGAAAGAGATCCTGGGTACGACGGGGAGCTCGGGGACGGCCGCAGCGGCTCGGGCAGCCGGGCTGCGCTGCGCTCCTGGACGGGAAGAGACGGGCGGGGCGGGGGGTCCGCGCCGGGACCGCCGGTGTCGGTGTGGCTCGGGGTGGTGTCCAGGCTGCGGAGAGCGAGTGCCGCAGCCCGATGGGTTGTTGGACGTTTCCCGCGAGGAGTGTAGCACTCCCAACTCTCTGCCTTCTGGAGGCAGCGGCGGGAATGCCGGCGGCCGAACCGAGCCCGGCTGCGCCGAGCCGGGTCACCGGACGGCAGCGGCGGAGGGGCGGCACGGGCTGTGCCCAGCCTGCCCGTATTTTTCCCCCTCTTTTCATTTGGGTGGGTTAGTTTTCTATTCTTCCCTCTAATGAGGAGAATAAAGTTTTTAAAGCACTTTTATAAAAAGGCAGTGGAGCTTCTGGCTGAGTTGCTGCACAAGGTATATGCTAATTGGGTGCAGTTTTTTAACTCCCCCACAATCTTACAGATTAATCTAGGATTAATCTAAATTATAAAAACATTTCCAGTATAGTTGCAGTGGTGGAATATCCACATCCAGGTTTGAATTACATCCAGGAAAATAATAATTATTGTACTACGTAATCATGATAGTCAAATGATGTCAGTATAGAAAATGACAATTCTTGGTGTCGTGCTCCTCATCCCTTCGGTCAAGGGGACTACATTTTGGTGAGCTAAGGATAGGAGTGTGTATGGTGGGTCTCTGCCCTCGTTGTTCTCTTGCCTTTTTGGTTGTGTTATAGAATGGGGGCTGCAAATCATGATGAAGCTGTAAGGAGGTACTTGGACTCCCTTGTTGCAGCAAACTCCTTTTATGACTTTTCAGCTGCACACTTACAGAGGTTTTGCCCACCCCCTCTTGGGGTTAAGAACAAGCAATTGGAATCAAGGTCCATCAACTTCTTTACAGCTTCCCCTGCCCCAGATATGGGAGTAGAAGGAAGGGCAGAAAGAAATAGAACATGGAAAGAGAGACATGAATGATCCGTGTCTGATGAGGCAGAATGGATTATAAAACTAGTGTCATAAATACCAAAATGTTACCAAAAGTTACTGAAGCTATCATAATATCCCACATAATGTTTGTATAATGATCCTCACTCCATTATTCAAAGCTTAAGGTCACCTAGTACCCAGAGCATGTCGTTACCAAAGTGTTTAATGTCTATTAAGCTGGAGTACACAGTAAGAATCTTACATACATATGAACAAATATCTATAAAAATCCATGTATTTTACATTTTTGTATAAGGCAATGCCTTGGGGACAGCATTCCATGCTGGTAAAGGAAGTATTTCCTTCCCAATAGGTTAATGATTTAGTTGCTAAGCACTGAAACTTGATTGTTCTCTGTTTGGGCTTCAGCTTTTAAAAATGTTGGTCTCTCTCAGGCATGGCTACTTGGATTTAAATGCAAATGGAAGTTATCTATTAGGGAACAAAAATGAGCAAACTGACAAACACATAAGGCAGTTTCTTTCTACGTAAGTGGTGTTTCCTTGGGCTGTTGCCCCAATATGTTCCTATAGAGCATCTGAGAGGTAAAAAAGGTTCATCACAAAGTTGTTTATCCTGGCTTAAGAGTTAGTAGCCCAGGTGTCTGTAAGACTTTTGCAGTTGGTGACTGCATCTGAATGAGAACTCTGTGAGTCCAGTCTCCCTGCCATGGGCAGGGACATCTTTTGCTAGCTCAGATTGCTCAGAGCTCCATCCAGCCAGCCCTTGAACACTTCCAGGGACGGGCCATCCACAGCTTTTCTGGGCAACCAGTTCCAGTTGAGCTGCAGAGCTGTGAGCTGTGTTTGTCAACTGGGCTGGCTGGAAACTGGCTTTGTGGCAAGATACTGTGGCACTAGATGAGGGTTGTGATTCCTAATGGGTATAATTATACCAGTAAATAGATCAACATTTTGCACAAGGGAGAGGAGATACTTTCTTATCTCTTTGTAGTATCTAGTTATTAAAATGTAGCTTGTGCTTAGTACTGTCTGGGTGCAACTGCTTCTGAGTTCCAGTGGAGCTCTTGCCAAGCTGGCACTTCGACCCCAATCACGTTATACATGTTCCTGAACACGTTATTCACGCTTTTCAGTTTATGAAATGGAATTGTTTCATTGCTATTCTCTCGCTGTCTTGTTTATGAAAAGCCTGTTACTGCCTTGTGTCAGGACTGGGATTTGTGTAATGCTGCAGTAAGCTCTGTTAGGGAAAGACCGGGTTAAAACTTTCCTGATGGAAAAGTTTTTTTGTCTGGATCTGCTTAGCCTTTCTGTAGAGTTACAAAAATGCTATTAGAGGGAGATATAACATAGAGGGGACGTCTAGTGGAAATAGGATTTCTTTTTCTGTCAGTAAGGATTTCTTGGACTGAAAGACTTGGAGAAACTATGGTCTTGCTCAGTGGGAAGTGTTGACAGCTTTTCACTTTTGAGAGATGAAAAAATCATTGCTTAAATGCAGGTAACACCATAAGAATACAATGTGTGGTCATTTCACCTGCAAACAATTTCCCAAATGCAAGCAATGAGCAATATGTTGTGACATGGGAAGAGTGAGATCATATTTGTGCCATGGGTTGGATCTAACTTTATAAAGTTACTGCAGGTTGGCCAGAAAATGTCTTGCCTCACAGGATCCTTAGGGAAACACTTGTTTGCTGCTGAGGATGAGAGCTGAATGAGTGTTGCTCAGGATAGCCCAAGAGCATCTGAATATGATCTAACATCCAAGAATGCTTAGTAGTTATGTAATTAGTTCTTTGGCAAGTTATTTTGGAGTGGAGATGGTGCAAGCATTTTATATGTGTTTTATCCTGTAGGAAGGCTGAGATGTTAGACCATGGGGAGGGTTAGAGCAAAATTAAAAAGCCAAAATCCATTTTATTTTAGCATTTAGCTGATCTGAGTATCGCTTCCAGCTCTGCTCTCTTATTTAGAGATTAATCTGCTATTTCTTCCGGCTGTCTTTTCTGTTGCCTTTTTAAACCTCACATTTATGAAAATTCTGATAAGTTGTACATACTGAAATATGCAAGATATTATCTCCTTAGCTTAAATCAAGGCTCTGAAGTACATGTGCTTCTGGCGAAGAAACTGCGTTTGCCCTTTATGCTGCAGGGTATGGGCACAGTGCTGCCACTGATGTGTAGGTCCTCAGAAGAGCTGCTATCCCAGTGCTCTTTCCAATTCCCTGTCGGCATCACCTTTGAAATAAATCACATGGGCAGAAAGTCACTGATTTAGGCATTTGGTCTTCTGTGGGAAATGTATTAAGTGCAACTGAAGGCTTCAGCTTACCACAAATTGCAGTTTTTTGTTTCAGAAGGAGCTGGAAGCCCTCTTTCTAGCATCCCTACATCCCTTCACTCTGAACTAGCTAATAAACCAATGTAAGAAAAGGGGTTACAGCTGCTGATACAGTGATGTGCTGACATCATCCACCTCTGCTGACAACGGCAGTGTGGCACCACTGCGATACTTTCCCTCTGGTGGCCACTTCTGGGTGACCCACTACCCTTGGACCAGCTAGCACTAGGCAATTTAGAAGCTTGTGGGTGACAAATATGAGATTAAGACACTTGTCCTTGCACAGTGGACATATGAATGTCATTTACATTTATATATATTACATTACATATATTACACTTCAGTGTAATTAGTTAGGCCAAAAATGTTTCTTATTATTTTGCATGCTGGAGGGGCTAGGAGACTGTGAAAAATCAGGTGTTGTCATGCATGTTGTCCTCTGTGTATCCTTCCTGTGTCCTGACTCGTGCACTGTTTGAATTAATCACAGAATCATGAAATAATTTGAGTACCGGGTACATAATCAACTAAATCAGGTTGTTCAGAGCCCCAGCCAACCTGTCCTTGAATGTTTCCAGGGATGGGGCATCTACAGCCTCTCTGGGTAACCTGTGACAGTGTTTCACCACCCTCATTTTAAAAAATTTCTTCCTTATGTCTAGATTAAATGTCTCCTCTTTTAGCTTGGAACCATTACACCTTGACCTATCACAACAAGCCCTGCTAAACAGTTGGTCCCCATCATTCCTCTAAACCCCCATTAAATGTTGAAAGGCCATAAGGTCTTCCTGAACCCTGTTCCTCTCCAGGCTGAACAGCCTCCATTCTCAGCTCTCTCAGCCTTTCCTTATTGGAGAGGTGCTCCAGCCCTCTGACAATTTTCATGGCCCTCCTCTGGACCTTCTTCAGCTGGTCCATGCTGAGGACTTGGGTGTGCTGTGCTTTTACAAGCATGTTTGTGAGCAGAGCTGCAACAAGGCAAAACACTATGATGTCAGTAAACTGTCTTCTTTTGTTTTGTTTATTTATTTGGTACAAATACCAGCTCCAGCACAGGACATGGAGTAGTAAATCTTACGTCCTGTGCCTGGTGTCTCTTTTATTTGTTTTGGCAAGGACTCACAGTCAATAGAATGTAGTCCAGGACAGCAGTATCACAGCTCTTTTTTTTCCTCCTTCCCTTTAACAAACCTTCTAAGTGACTTATACTGAGGAGTAAGTCAGCTTTGACTATATCAGTATGCTGCACTTGGGGTGAAAAGAAAGGAGAATTAAGAAATTAAATTTCTTCTGTTTTTACTACTAGTTTCTCATGGATGTGGGCATGGCTGCTGCTCCTTTAAACCTCCATCCCCACTGTCTCTGTGGACAGCTCCTGCTCTTGTTCACTTCCGAATCCCATGTGTGCCAAAATGTGCAAGTGTGAAGTATGTGGTGTCACATCAAACAGAAATTATGTCTGGTGCCATCACAGGGACTTGCCTGCCAGGGACAGTGTCAGTAGGACAGAGGATGAGTGAGAGTTCAGAACAAGGTATTTGCTGTTGTCTGAGGAGGAGGAGGAACAGCAGGATCTGGCAACCAATGGCCTGTCCAGGAACAATTGCTCCAGTCCTAACTGAGGATCACTGTAGGGCTATGGTGAGTGCTCTTGCATCTCCAGAGAGAAGTATTAACAGAAAAAAATATGGTCAGACTAATTTGTCAGTTTAAGCACTTGTGGTGAGTGAGACCTGCCTCTAGAAAGATACTTAGAACAGTGGAGTGATCTCTGTAAAAAGTTAATTCAGTAAATGGGTTGTTTCAGAATTGTGAACCCTTCTGAAAATATACTTGCAGCCTTTGTTCTCTCTTGACTTGTATGAGTGGGGAATGCTGTCTTTCATCATTGTGGAGTAGAGAGACTGTGGAGCTGTCTGGGCAGAGTTAGTAACTACGTTTACCTACTGTACTAAAATGCCTGCGCTGCTTTGGCAGTGTGCTGACCTTACAGACAGAGAAGTCATCCTTGTGCACTGCTGTACATCTACACCAGTGTCCCCACCCTCCAATGGCAGTACAGTGGCTCATTCTGGGCAGCTAGAAGCAGCACACGCAGATAAGCTCCCTGCTGGCCTGAGCTAACAGACTTTCTCAATGAGCTGGAGGCTGGAAGATGTGCTGTGTAGACACCAGAGTAGCTGGGTCTCTCCTGTTCTCATTGAACTATAAAGGGCAAAACCTGGTCCCGTGCAGTTACATAACTTGGTGGGTGTTGTGTCCTGTCGTGTCTTGTGTGTCCATGCCCTCATCCACCCCACTCCCTTCCCCCCTCATATAGAAGGGATGAATGAGGGGGTTGGGTTTTTTCTCTTCTTTCCATGCCCTCTCTCTGTGCCTCTGATTCTCTCTTGCCTTTTTTTCATGCAGGTGGGTGATATGCCTGGTTTGCATAGCACCTACACACACTTGTTACAGCAGCCTTACAAGGATGTCCAGGCTTTTCAGCAGAAAGTGAGGCTCTTGCCTTACTAGCATTCTTTCAGCTAACTGCAAGGCATGAACACAGGGGAAAAATGAGATAAAAATTTGTGTTTTCACAACTTTGTGTCAGCACATTATACATAAATTGCAGTCATCAGGATCACTTAATCTGCTATTTAATGTGTCTCACTGAAGAGTACTTAGCCTCAAGTTTGAAAAGGGTCAGCATTCAACATTCTGCATTTGAAGTGCTCCTGAACCAACAGGTCTCTGGCTGGCTAGTCCACCAGAGGAGCTTTTAGCCTCCAGTGAACTTACCAGCACCACCCCCCTGCCCAAGCTATGGTTTCTCCATGAGGAGAAACCTGAAATTTTTCCATGCCATGGAAACAGGATGGCTTTATCAGTATTAATGATAAACAGACACAGTATTGTGGTTTGACTAGTATGCAAAAATATACTGTTGGAGAGGAGTTAATCATGTGTTGAATTTAATATTAAACCCTGGCAAGTTACTTAATAGCTGTCACCTGCGATAAGTGTAACCTGCCTGCGTTGCTGCTTGCACACTGTTGCTGCCATTTGGCAGCGACTGCTCTGCCCCTTTTAAATTGAATTTGCCATCCTTGTTGGCTGCCACAGAGAGAAATAGGTCAAAACCTGCCATTATTCTCAAATGACATTATAAAGCATCTCTAAGCAATTTCCCCATCCCATTAAAATTTCTTTTTTGTTTTGTTTTGGGTGTCAGCGTGGCCTCAATTCGACCAGGCTGAGGAACAGATTTGGTTGTTTTATATTTCATCTGTTCTGATGACTGCAGTAACTTATCTCTACCAGCTGCATGATGTGACAACATTTGAGGTGGCTTGATTTATTAAAGAGTTTTCTGGCTTTTGGACAGATACCCCTAAGAAAGATATTAAGCTACAGAAAACTGCATGTCTGTAACAGTCTTTCTGACCTGGTCACTATATCATTATACTTTAGAGTGAACTTTGCATAAGCAGCACTTTGTATAAAATTTTGGTACCTATTCAGGTACCAGAGAACAACTTCTGGCATGTTAACTTTCCTGGTGAGAAAAATATAATTTCAAGAATGGTGAAAACAGCAACAAAAATGAAAGAGCAAAACAAAAAAAATACCAACAACAAAAAAAAGCCAACAAAAAAAGATTTTTATTAAAAAAAATTGTCTGACTTTAGAAAGATATGGACTTTTACTACAGCTTTCCCACCACTTAGAAAATCTTTTTCTTGCCTGAATACTCCTCATGGTGACCTTGGCCTCCTTGTCCCGATAAGATTTGAGAATATCTCTTTTGTATTCACCTTCCACAGCACTTGTCTAATCTTTGTAATCTCTAATTTCTGTCAAGATGGTCTGAAGTTGGCCAAGAGGCTCAAAGGTTGTTAGAATGGCTGCAGAGCATGGCCACATCAACCTGCTTCCTTAAGTAGCACTTCACCTCTTTGAACTTCTTCAAACTTCTCATGGTTCACTTCTTCAGAAACCTTCTCTGCATCCAGCACTCAGTTATCTGCCACTGCTTTCAAGGTCACATAAATTACCTGTATGGTCTCTAGCATTTGTTTATAGTATACACAGCTGCATAGATGCAGATCATTGTAATCTGATTTTATTATATTGGTATTATACTGTGACAGTCAGATGATGTTTACTTTTCTATTCATAAAATGGGCCCATGAAACTCACAGGGACACACTATGTAACCTCAGGGTTTAGAATGAGTAACTTCTCTATGCACTTACCTGTGTAAGCTGCAATTACTGAGAAATGCAAAGAACGAGTTAAAGGAGGGAGGTCAGTAGGTGGGTAAAAGCCATAAGGCAGCAGAAGGAATCATGTGCAAGTTAATACTGGAAGTGAGAAGTGTGGATTCACAAACAGGAGATGTGAATCAATGAACAGCACCTAGAGGGTCAGCTGTACTCTGTATTTTATTTTCTTTTTAAAGGACAGATGAATAGCTGGTGGAACTGAAGATCAGTAAGCTGGTCCTGGCCTTACACAAGTCAGACCTGGCAAGCCTAGCCCACATCACTCTGACACTGTAGTGCAGTATTTGTGAAGCCCCATGAAGCTGTTGTGTGATTATCTGTGTTTCATTTATGCCTACTTTTGGTATATGACATGGAAACAGAGAAAAAATTTCCATGGTTTACAAAATCCTGATAGTATTACTAACTTAATTGTGATGTTACCATGTGTGAAGAGTTGTACATGTTGTGAGCTCTGGTAAACACTCAAATAATTAGGAATTTTTTTTAAATGCTGTGTTTGTCATCTAATCACAGAGCAAAACCTGGTGAGCCTGTTGCTCAGCTCTCTTTCCTCTGCTTGTGTGTTTGAAACAACAGTGTGAAAAGGGCTACAGAGAAGGCAGTTGTATCCCTTTTGTGGAAAGTAACATCTAATCTGAGCAAAATACAAAAGGACATTAAAAACATGACAGAAGGTGTTTCTTAGAGCTTAAGTGCTGTGGGGTTTGGCATATTACTACTCATCACTGTGAAGCAATACTCATTGTGGGGAAGGCACATGATGCCACAGAGTGACCATCAGGGTATTTTTTTTTCTATGTCTATGTATATCAATATCAATCACAGTTGGACATGATGCTGGAACTACTAAAACTTTCACCATAGTGGCAACCCTGTTTTGGAATTAGCATTTTATAAAACCAGGGCCTCAAACACAGTGTGATAAAAAACAGAGTCACAATGGTGATTGTGTTTTCCTAATTATGATCTAACCAAGTTCTTCTCTGCATTTTTTCCTTCAGCAAAGTATCCAGAGATCAAGACTCTGATGGGACCAGATCCACATTTAAAGTGGATTGTATCTGGAATGGTTTTCTTGCAGCTTCTGGCATGCTACCTGGTGAAAGACTTATCTTGGAAATGGATTTTCTTCTGGGCTTATGCTTTTGGGGGTTGCATCAACCATTCCCTGACCCTTGCCATCCACGATATCTCACACAATGTGGCCTTTGGCAACAAGCAGGCCAAGTGGAACCGATGGTTCGCAGTCTTTGCCAACTTGCCTATTGGCATCCCCTATTCTGCCTCCTTCAAGAAATACCACATTGACCATCACCGGTATCTGGGAGGGGACAGCTTGGATGTGGACATTCCCACAGACTTTGAGGGCTGGTTTTTCTGCACGCCGCTTCGGAAACTGCTTTGGCTGTTCCTCCAGCCTCTGTTCTACAGTCTGAGACCACTGTATGTGAACCCCAAAGCAATTACACGGATGGAAATTCTTAACGCTCTCGTCCAGTTTTCTGTAGACCTCATCATTTACTACCTGTGGGGGCTCAAACCGGTTATTTACTTAATAGCAGGTACAATCCTTTGCTTGGGTTTTCATCCCATTTCTGGGCACTTCATAGCAGAACACTACATGTTCCTAAAAGGGTATGAGACATACTCTTACTACGGACCTCTGAACTGGCTCACCTTCAATGTAGGCTACCACATGGAGCATCATGACTTCCCCAGCATTCCTGGAAGCAGATTGCCCATGGTAAGGATAGCATGAGTGCATTGGATTTTTATGAAATCTGCTAAACTGTCCCAAAGAAAACACTCCAAGTCATAGCAATTGATGAATTTAAGAAAAAAAGGGGGAAAAAAGAAAACAGGTTTTTGGATTTGTTTCTAATTAATTTTAAGCCAGAGGTTGAGAGAAACAGCTATCAAACTGCTGTAATATTTACTTTATTTGATGCAAACTAGAACATCTGAGCTTCAGAGGGCTTGAGGAGTACCTTTTGCATGATAAAATCCTCCAACAAGGCTTTAAATGTCTCGATTTACATCTCTCAGCTGCCAAGTTTCAACGCTTCGAAAGTTTAAAGGCCCGTCTAAAGGGAGGCAGGTGGCAATTGCTACTGGAAATTTGTCTAATGATCAATCTGCTAACTATATTGCTTAATTAACATCAAGGAAAAGTTCTTCTGTTTTTGAGATGACATAAGTTTTGGGGCATGCTCCAGCCTGACACAGATAGCACTAGAAAATAAAGCCGCACTCTCTGTGACTCCTTTTAGCTCTGCTGCCCCACCCACAGAAACTGAGGAGGCCTGGTCTGTCGTTGGGAAAGTGCTGTGGCTTTCCTCCTTTGAAAGGCAAACCCCTTTTTGTTTATGTTTTATCAGTTGTGGGAATCAAATTTGCAAAACCCAGGTGTCTAGGAATGGTTTTCAATCTCCCTCCAGGTATGTAGCTGCTCTTGAGTGTTTTAATATAAGGGTTCCTCAGCAGGTGCTCATAGTGTTAGAGGTACGTGACTTTGAAGGATTACTCCTACATACAGGTTCTCTGATGTAATAGGAAGGAAATATCTTTCTCTGGCCTGATGCAAAGTTGGGAACTGCTACTGCAATGTATATCCTTTGAGGTGGAGGTAGAGCTGAGGAGCCTGAGGTTCAGGAGCTGTGACCTCCCCACTACTGATGCCACGTGCAACTTCTGTGATGGCATACCTCGGCAAACCCTGCTGTATGGGTTCATGTTGTCCATCACAGAAACACTCTCGGAGAGGAGATTCTAATCAAGGGGAGATTTTCTTGTGTAGAAGAGTGTGGGAAGCCTCTATATAGCCTGCAATTGTGTTTCATTCACCTCCTTCACTGCTGGAGATCTGTCCTGGAGATGCTGCCTGTTCCTGGCGAGGCCCAGAGGAGCTGGTACAGCAGCCCACACTCAGTAGGAAGTTCTGTGAGGCACTCCCATTACTGATACACCTGATAGCTCAGCGGGGAAGTGCATGTGCTTAGCTTTAGTTTCAAATGTTCAAACTTGTTAGATGGGCTTAGATACTTAGATTACCAAAATGTAAATAGAAGAGAAGGAGGTTAGCTCTGTATCCTGCACAAAGGAGGTGAGTGACTAATTGAACTTGCTGGGACTGTTGCTCCAGCCCTGATTGAGACCTGAAAAGCTCTTCTCCACCCACACCACAAATAGTTCAGCCTAATTCCTTGAGGCAGTGCAGCAGCTGGAAGTGTCTGCCCTCCTGTGTAAAGAGGATGGAGTTACTAGCTGAATTTCATGGGCTTGTGTTTGCGTGTGTTTTGCTCTTTGGCAACTGAGACTCGTCCTACTGGTGAAGGAAAGAGCAGACTTGTCAATCACTGTTGCCTGACAGAACTATATAGAAGACTTGGAGTCTAATGAGTGATCAATTACAAATAAAAATTCCATTAAAAAGTGAAAATTCTTTGGCAAAACGGTTACTGTAGAAAATCCTTTAACCATAAAAAAAAGTTGGTTACCCTTTTCTGCAAAATGAGAAAAAAATCTCTGCCTCTCTGGTGGAAAGAGATAAGGAAACAGATCCTCTCTGATTAGCTTTAAATCTTGAACTTCATAGCAGGTAAGAAACCTCACTTTGCTCTATTTTGCTTAACCTCCCGGCAAATTCTTCACTCAACAAAGATCTGGTTTTTTTCAGATTTAGTCTCTTAGACACTTGAACTTCTAATAGTTGTATTGTATAATATGGGTGACCTCTCAGTGAGACTATTTTTATTTTTAATTATTGGCAAGTAGAAAGTGGAATAAATATTTCTATTTTTAAAGATCCATCCTGCATGATTGAGAGCAGGGGAGAAATAGGATTTGAGAATAACTGGATCTTAATCTTGGAAAGTAACTGGCTTTTCGGCTTGCTTATCAGGAAAGTAAATTCAGCTTTGTCCTTTGTTACAGGTGTGTCATTCAGAACGTTCTGAGTAATGTGTTTGCCACTGGAGAGACCTTTACCCTAGGACTGTGACAGATCTGAAAGAGGAAGAATTAAGCTCTGCTCATAAGCTTATGGATATTAAAGATGAGTGGCATGGGTGTGCAGTAAGAACTTGTTCCACTAGTATAATGAGCAATTACACAAGAGACCATGAAATTTAACATTGCAATGAAGGACCTGCTCTAAAAAAACCCTGTAGACTTAAGACTAGATTAGTCTTTGAATGAAGTCTTAAAACTATAAAATATTGCATTGTTTACCAAATGAGTAAAGAGATCCATTCTTCATTGTCTGTAGGATTGAGTATACTCATGGAGAGAGGAGATTGGAGAAGAAGGAGGAACTCTACTCCTCCTAGAAGCTGCAATAAAAGTGGCAGTGTTACCAGAGGCAAACTAGTTACTCATTAAGCTTGTGGGAAAAGACATGGTATGAAACTAGATTTATTAGACAGACAAGACTGGAAAACATGGTAGATGTGCTGGTTTTGAATTGCAGATTTCATTAACCCTATGAGGGCCAGGAGGGCTAGCTTGAGTGTTCCCCACCCTGTGGTGGGGATGTAGGACTATAGAGGAAACTTCTGTAATAAGCCTTTGAGCATTCTAAATGTAATTTTGCAGCTTTGTGTCATAAGGATCTCTAGTTTCTGTATAGCCCCAGGACAAAGACTGTGTAACAGCCATGTTGAAATACTAGGCTGCATTTAACTTTTGTGCCTATCAGGTATGATGGACTAGGATTAGGGTCCTGTCACTTTGCTCTACAAGCACAGAACCAGAACAAAAGTTTCAATCCAAAAGATATGATTTCTTACCCTGCCACCTTGATCTACTTGAAGAAAAGCCTCAATATACCAGGTGCCAAGTGCCTAGTAATTGTCCTGCAGACTTTGCAATCTCTTGTTATCCTTCCCTGATAACAGAATCACAGAACGGGTGAGGTTCAAAGGGACTGCAATGGGGTCATCTGATTCAGCCTCCCTGCTCAAACAGAGTCGTCCCAGAGCACATGGCACAGGATTGTGTCCAGATGGTTCTTGAATATCCCCACTAAGGGAGACTCTGCACCATCTCTGGGCAACCTGTTTCAGTGCACGGTCATTGCACAGGAAAGAAGTTCTTCCTCATGTTCAGGTGGAACTTCCTGTGCATCAGTTTCTGCCTGTTGTATCTTGTCCCATTGCTCGACACCACTGAGGAGAGCCTGGATCCATTCTCGACACCCACCCTCCAGATACTTACAGACATTTTGATGAGATTCCCTCTCTATTGTCTTTTTTTGAGGCTGCACAGGCCCAGCTACCTCAGCCTTTTCTCTTAAGAGAGATGGTCCAGTCCCTTAATCAACTTTGTCACCCTTTGCTAGACTCACTCCAGGAGCTCCATGTCCCTCTTGCACTGAAGAGCCCAGAACCGGACACAGCATTTCAGCCTCACTAGGGCTGAGCAGAGGGGCAGGATCACCTCCCTTGACATACTTGCAATGGTTTTCCTAATGCACCACAGGATTCCATTGTCCTTCTTGTCCCCTAGGGTACTGCTGGCTCATGGACATCTTGTCCACCAGGACCCCCAGATCCTTCTCTGCAGAGCTGCTTTCCAGCAGGTTGCCCCCAGCCTGTGCTGGTGCTTGGGGTTATTCCTCCCCAGGTGCAAGACTCTGCACTTGCTCTTCTTGAATTTCAGATAGTTCTTTTGCAATTTCCATTTACAAACTAGAAATGAGTTAAGGCTTACAGTTGAGATTTGTAAGGAAGAAGGTGGGGAGGTGTTGAAGAAAATGGACCACCTACAGTGCAATATATGGAGAGCTTGAGGAGCAGGATTTTGAAATACTTAATCACAGTGCCATCCTCTTTAAGACAATCTATGATCTGGCCGCAAAACTTGCTACCCGGAAACTGCCATCTGCAGGTTTTGTACTGTAATCAGAATGTAACACAGAGGATGACACTTCCAGCCTCAACCATACTTAATAGATATCATAGAATAATTAAAGTTGGAAATTACCTGCAACATCACTGAGTCCAAACTTTGATCTAATACCACCATATCAACTAAACCATAGGGCGAAGTGCCGTGTTGAGTCATTTCTTGAACACTTACAGGGGTGGTGACTCCACCACTTCCATGGGCAACTGTCCTAGTGTTTGACAAGTCTCAGTGAAGAAATTCTTTCTGCTGTCCATCCTGAACCTCCCCTGGTGAGTTTGAGGCCTTTTTTCTCTTGTCCTGCTGCTTGTCACCTGGGAGAAGAGGCTGATCCCCACCTGGCTACATCCTCCTTTCAGAGAGTTGTAGAAAGTGATAAGGTCTCCCCTGAGCCTCCTTTTCTGCAGGCTAAACAACCCCAGCTCCCTCAGCCACTCCTCATATGATGTCGCATTTAAAAGGGAACATGCATTGAACTCCAATTACTTTCTGCCCTCCCACTATCCAGATTTTCTGGCAGATAAGGTGATAATTCTGTTTTATGTATGGAGATGCTGAAAGAAATAACCAAAAATGAGATGTTTTTGCTGCAAAACTTTTATGTAGATCTATTATAAATGAGAAACCTCTTTTAAAATTCTTTTCTGCCATGTAATAGCAAGATGGGAACATGTATCTAACAAATTTCCCTCTTTTCCATAAGAAAATTCTTCAGAAGTCCCCCCTCTAACTGCATTCATTAAATTTTCTCTTTTCTCCATTCCTCATTGCAGTTTCATCTTCCCCTCTCCATTGTTTCTGTACATCCCATATGGTTGTCCTTCCCAGAGCACAAGGACCTTGCCAGTGGTGCAAGTGGTGCCTGCCTTCCTGCACAAGGTGCTGCTTGTGTTTGCTGAAGCTATTGGGCTGAGCATAGGCAGGCTGTTTATTGGCCTCTTCTTTGAGCCATTTTTAACTACTTTGTCACTACTGCTTTTCAGTTAGCCTTTGGAGCCAGAGGACACAGCCTCAGATATTGTTCCTAGGAGCTGAATTGGTCTCTGTGAATCTCCAGCCTTCTACTTCCATGTGCAAGGGGCAATACAGAAAAACTTCCTGAAGCTCTTGTAGGGGTCAGAATCTAACATGGTCAAGAGCCCTGCAGAATAATGTAACTACCTAAGAAAGCATGATTTAGTTCAGAGGGCAAGAAATATGTGGAGCTTTGGAGAAGAGAGGAATGGTAGACTTGCCATATGAATTTGGTAGCATAGATGAGGGTTGAATTACAGTTGAAAGGCAGAATTCAGGCAGAAGTTCTAAAAGGGAGGTAGGAGGGAAGGTCTAAGCAACTGTGTCCCTGTCCCTAGCAACTGTGTCTCTGTCCCTAGCAACTGCTAGGGAATGACCATGTCAGAGCTGGAGTGAAAATTTTGGAGCTGGATATCTGAGCCCCCCTTTGTGTCTGCATCAGGCTTCATGAGTAGCCTTCATTCAAGAGAGCTTACTGTAGAAATAGTCCTCTCTCTCTTCCTCTGGATATTTCAATTACCCAGCTGGTAAAAGGGAGGATACAAAACCCAGATTAAATTAGTTCTGACCAGGGTTACAGAAGGAGCACGGGGAACTAAATCTGCATCTCCAGACATCTAATCTGGTACCTGGAAATCACTTTTCTTCCAGTTATTAACAAATCCTTTAAGGAGAAATCCTGATATTGTCTGAATCCCATTGAAAATTAACTACTTTGAAGTACAAACCAGGATAGAAGAAATAATTAGGAAGTTTGAAGTATTCTGTGAAAGACAGAATACAGTCAGACCTGAACTGAATCTCCCCTCTTGGGCACAGTAGTACCATGCCACAAGCACAAGGTGTAGGGACAGAGGTACAGAAGTAAAAGATCTTAACGAGACTTGTACATTATCCAACCTACCTCATAGAGAAGTGTCTGCTAGGAAGCTGAATTAATGAGGTAATTAGCAGGAAGCCATAGTATCTTACAATTTAACTTTCTCTGGGATTCTTACCTTTTCACAAAGTCACAATGCTGTGTTAAGGTTCCACTGTTAAACCTTGGGTGGTGATTGACACCCTCTTCCTGCATGATGATTTCTGTGTAACCTTTTTTCCCTTCACTGGAACTCTGCACTGTGCTCAGTGTAGCTGGCTTTAAAATTCTGCAGGGTTTTTAAAGAGGGAAGTCATGCTGTCCAGCAAGACAAACTACTCCCTTCTAGAGTATTGTTTGTCTAGGAGGTGGAGCTGCAGTAAAACCATGCCCAAGCAGTTATGTGTAAGTGTACTATAGTTAACAGATTCTGCTGCTTCACAGATGTGTTCAAAGAGCAGAGCATCTAGTTGGAGCAGGAATGACGACTGATAACTTGGGAATCCTCACAGTCCCCTGAACCTGCCAGCTTTGGAACCTCTCTGTCCACTGGTTCTGGCCTTACCCCCACTACAAGCACCACCCCGAAGATGCACAATGCTTCTCTGATGGCAACAGTCTTAAGACTTGGGGAATTATAGCAGGGATGAAATTTTATTAGACTTGTGACCTAATAATGAATCTCACAGTATTTTTAATATGAGATTGCAGAGAACAGACCACCCCTAAAATTTTCTTTGCCTGGCTGGAGGAACTTGTCTCTTGGATTTGTATAATGGTAGCAGAATGCAGGAGAGAAAACAAAGTGTAGGCAAGGCGGCTGTGTCTGGCATTTTCTCAGCTGTTAATTCTCTCTTACCCAGAATCCTCAACAGAAGAATATTATGAGTGGCAAATAGGGCTTTAAATACAGTGTGCTGGAGTCTTGGCAATTGATAAAGTGGAAAAGGCATCTCATTGTGCAGATCCCACCACCTCTGAAATGAGACAAAATAGTTCTGACTGAAGGCAGTGATCCATCATCTTTCAAATGATGACACTGTGAGGCAAAACTTACATCAGAAATCTGCTAAGAAGTATCTAAATGCATTTAAGTACATCTCATTTGGCTGAACTTCAGAAGCTCACAAGCAATAACAAGTAACTTCAGGTTACGACTGTGCTATCAGATCTGAATGTGAAGGTTGAAACACACCTGACTCTGCAGTCAAACAGCTCATTCTCTCTCTTCTTCTTCCAGGTGAAGAAGATTGCAGCAGAATATTATGATAACCTCCCACATCACCAGTCCTGGATTCGAGTTCTGTGGGACTTTGTTTTTGATGACACTCTTGGTCCTTATTCAAGGGTTAAGAGACTCTGCAAGCTGGCAGAGGAAAGCTAACAGGGTAGCTCTGCCTGCTGCAGTGGTGTGTGTTTGTTTATTGCCATGACTTCAGTTTTCTGCAGAAATAGAAGGATCTTTGTGTATGCTGAATTAAAGTTGGTGCATGCTGCTTACGCCAAGAGGGTGAGTGTGAAAATGAAGCAATTTTAGACTACTGATACTTTTTAATAAAGGATATTTGTATATGTAACCCTCAGAAAGTAGATTAGAGTAAACTATGATTAGGTTAATCTCTGGTCTAGGCTTAGAATTAACTTCCTGGGACACACGAGCCTAAGCCCAAATTTTGGCTTCATCCACAGGGGAGAATGTTTGCTGTATGTTATGGGTGAGCATGTGTGTATGCAGTTCAGGACTAGTTTCTCTTGATGCCAGATTGGAAGATGCTCTGTGTGCACAGGACTGTGGAAGCAGGAAAGGCTGGCATGCAGAAGTAAATGATACTCTCTGGAGAACACAAGGGTGCTCTTAGCTCAATGTCTTGTCTAATCTAATATCTCACTTCTGATAATTGCTAATAGCAGAGATTTTATATATGCAATAGAATATGTTTATATTTTTGTATATCTGTAACATTATTTTAGTAGCTGCTGTTTGATCGTTATTCCAGGGCTTTGTCTAAACCATTTCCTTAGGATCTAATACTGTAGCTGACAGATCTGAACTGTGGCAAGGAAAAATCCTTTCTTTAGTCTTCTACCTACTGCCCTGATCAGCAGCATGGATGTGCCTCTGGAGGAACCGGGTGGTTCTTTCTCACTCACCTTTTCAACAGCATTCATAACTTCATGTATCTCACCCTTTTCCCTACTGTAAGTCCTCTGGGAAAAGGAGAGGTTCTAGTTTTAATTTTTCCTTGCCAAGACTGTTAGCATCCCTGGTCACCTTTCTTGGTGTCCTCTGTATTACACCCCTTTCTGTGCATGGGAGTTACGAGTACATGTCTGTGAAGATACGGAGATGACTTCATCTCCATGGTGGTATTTGTTCCTAACTGCTTTCAGAATAATGGTAACTTTTTTCCTCTGTCATTCAAGGGGCACAACTTGACATTTGGGAAGCACATGATACTCCAGCTATATAAAATTGCCACTGGTGGTGTTAAGGGGATGTACCTGGAACATGGAGATGGGGTTGTTTCTCTTGCTATATCTCTTACTTGGTGCTCTTGACATTAACTTTCATCTTTCATTTCTCCCCATTGGCTACTAAAATCTTCCTGCCTGTCCTCTCCACCTATAAACTTCTGGCTATCCTTAATAATTCTGTATCATCAAAAACATTAATCAGCATAACCTCTCTCCAAGCAGAACAATATCTTGGGAGTCAGGAATTCAGATGCCATCTAGTAAATTCCCTCTACCATGGAAAGCTGGCAAAATATTTCTGTCCCTACTAAGTGGTTAAAAGAGAGACATATATATATATATATAGGTTCTCTTGCCCTGTAACCCTCTAACAGTTTGGGTTTTTTTCTTCTGGAAATCCATGGCTGTAACAAAGAAAAGGATTATTGTGCAGCCTCATTGGTCCCTCAGAGTATGTGATTAGACCTGGGAAGCCTGATTTCCTCACTAAACACAATTTTGTTCCTTCCTTCAGCAGCACTGGATCCACTGAGCCAGTCTGTGTGTTCATGAGGCAGCTGAGCTAACCTGCTGCAATTTGGGTTCTTCCTTCATTTCCCCTTTCTCCATTTTTCTCACCCATATGATTTTGACAGTTGGGTAAATAAATACCCAGGTCTGCTCAGCAGAGCAAGATCCTTTGTAATACAGGGCTGAACACCAGTTTATTCACAGATACTGTTTTGTGCTTTTGGATAAGAGCAAGAATGGGGCTTCTTCCAGCACTTCAGCCTTCACTGGTTCCTCAGTGACAAGCATACTTAAGGCGTTGTCTTAATTATTAAAGCTGCTTCTCTCCCAAAGGAAGAGGCGCTGGTGTGGGAACTTCCATTATCTTCTTTGTATCAGTGCTAATGTCAAGGAATTTCAGCTTTTTATTAATTTACTTCAGATTTGCTGTCACTCTGATTACATATTCAACTTCCATGTCTTTAGCAGCTGTTGCTCAACTCTCTTGGCCAACTTAATAAGTTAATATAAAAACCACAATAAAGATTATGCTATTTTCCTCAATTTGACTGTTGTCCTTATCCTCTTTGATGAGTGACCTTATGCTGTAGTTCCCTTACTCAGCTGTTGCATGATCCAGTCATCCATGTGCTGTGGACTACTAACCTAGCCTGACACAGAGACTCTGGTGTAAATGAGCCAACCAAAATTGTCAGCCACTTCTTCACCATCAGCATTTCCATCATGGTCCCAGCTTGCTTAGCCTGGGCAGCCCCACAGCCCTCCTGCTCAGCATTGTCCATCTCAGCAGGAATTTGAAGTGGCTGGAAGCCTGCAGTGCCTGCAGATGTGCAATGTGAGCTGAGTTCCAGTGTGTGGGGAGAAGGCTGTGATCCTGTTCTCTCCATGGGCACTTGTCTTTGCTACTGCTGTAATGTTGGCAGAAGGGTTTTTTTCATAACCACAGGGCATATGGGTCTCGGTTAAAAGTATACTAGGGTTATGTATAGTTTTATTCCCTTTGCTTAAGAATTGATCCAGAGCTCCACTGTGCAGGCACACTAAGGCTCTGGCAAATAGCTGCATGATAGGAAGGAGTGGAGAGTAATGCCCCCTTAGATTTCTGCTATGTAAGATGCCTGTGGCCTGCCCTGTTGCAGTGGCTCAACAAGCACAGTACGAAAGGACACCCTTCTTTACAGAGGCAGCTGGCAAACTGAATTACTGTCTGGGAGGAGGGAATCCTCTGCTGGAGCCACTACCGGAAATAAGCCACCTTGCACATCCCTGTCACAGAGCTGTAGGCTGGGAACCAGCACAGTGCAAGTGATGCCAGGACTGCTCCCCTGCCCCTGTCACCCAAACTCCCCCTTCCACCCCACACACTTTGCTCCCACTGCTATTAAGTGGCCCTGTGCAAACTTCAGCTTATGATGTTATAATTATATGACACCTGCAAAGGTAGATGAAGAAAGTAAGAAAATCCCATTTACAGCAGCTGGCTGCAGTTAACACAGGGGCACGCCATATCCAGACTGTACAACATGGTTATTACTGACCTTAGGCAGAATGCCGCATTCCAAGGCAAAATGTGACCCATGCCAAGCACCAGCTTCCAGAATCTTAATTACGATTATGGGAGAGTTTCACAAAACAGATGTGATCTCAAGTAGCAGCAGTTTTGAAGAGTACTTGCCATCATCACGTATGTCATTAACTGAGTTTATATAGGAAGTGCATGAGCTACTGCAAGAGATTTATGCAACAGAGCATTCTAATCTCTGCTGTTACTGATGCTTGCCTGGGTTCTTCATACTGGAATGGCTTCTTCTTGTGGTCCTGGAGTTGTTGCAATGTGATGCACATCAGTGTCTCTCTGCTTTAGTTCCCATGTGGAAATCTTTATCCTGCTGTTCAACCTCTCGCCTTCTGTTGGCATTAAACAGCTAACAAACATCAGTCTCAGTCTGGAGCTCACTGTTGCATTAAACTCAGATTTCTCCCATATTTAATCTACAGTATAACCAGACTGTAAAAAATACTCCTTTCTAAAAGGCATTTGGGTTGCTTCGAAGAGTGCTGAAGAACACCCCAAAATGAAACAGGTAACATTTTACAGCTGACTGCCAAACAGGACCCATCCTGCCTCCTCTCCTGGGTCTCCTGTAGCAGGCTGGCTGTCCCTCCTGCCGGCTGGCTGTCCATCCTGCGTGCTGCCTGCTCCACCAGCAAGGGGACAACCACAGGCTCTCCTGGGCTGCTGATGCAGCCTGCCGTGTCGGCTGAAGGTCACAGCGCTGCGTCTTCCCTGAGCGTCCACAGGGACCAGAACGCCTCTGGGGTGACAGCCCCCATTGCAGGTTGCTCAGGAGGGGCTGCTAAGCCGCCGCGCACGCGCCCCATGACAGAAACAGCAACAGGCAGAAGCGACACGTCAGTCTTGGGTAAAGAAGTTGAGAGGAGCCTCCTGTGTGGGTTCCAGAGAAGTTTATTCAATGGAGGATCCAGGGACAAGAGACACAAACTGGAGAGGGTCCAGGGGTTTTATAGGGGAACAAGCAACCAATCGGGAGAGGGCAGAGGGGCAGAGAGGGCATAGATAGACAACATACTGGCCAATGGGGAAAGAGGGGGGAGGGAGGAAAGGGAAGGAGACCAATGGGGTGTCAAACAAGTTAGAACTTTCTAGAACACATACATACGAATGAGGGGAAATACACATTCAAGGCGTAATGTGTAAAACTGGGTCGAGAACCAACAGGCCAACCACAACGAAACAATCTACACAGAGGAAAAAAGGACTGTGGGACCTCGCCCTGAGTAAGAGGGAGACCTTACACCTCGGAGCCGGCCCACCATGAGTTCAAGGCTGCATTTGGGCCCTGTGGCTCCCTCACTACCCCGGCAGCAGCCACAACTGCCGCAACAGGCTGCTGCATCAGGCTCTGCTCCCAAGACCAATCCTCAGGGCCTGGCTTTTAAAACAAAATTTTTATGGAAGCCTGAAGAAAGGAAGGGAGCTTGGAAAATACTTGACAGATTTCAATAGCTGAACTCCAATCCCTTGGCTTTTGCATGTTACCAGAAGGTCGTATCAAGATGACTGCCACACAAAGCTTGCACCAGACTAAGTCAAGCTGAAATTCCCAAGATTGCTCTGGTGGGAAGAATGGCTGTAAAGGAAACAATTGCATGGCCTGGATGATATGACTGGCTATGGACTGTTAAATGTTCAGTGTCCTGTACCGATAAAGCTCAACACCTGCACACCATTAACAAATGACTCCCCTTAAGCCCCTAGTCAGCAGTGCTGTGCCTGGGATTTCAGTTTGCATCCACCTAATGCCTTTGGTAGCCTTATTCTGCATAAACACCTCCCTTTTATTACTGGAAACCTGCAGGAGTGCAGATGATGGGGCCTGTGTTTTTTTCAGTGATGGCAGGAGATATGGTGGGACTGGTAGTCGTGGCCTGAGAAGAGCCGTAAGCCACTGTCCTCCCCTCACTTTGGCTAAAAGTGGCTGAGGTTGTGGCAGCCTGACTGCAGGATGTGGTGCTCAGGCAGTGATGTGAGAGGGCTGGGCAGGTGAGAGCCACGTCTGCCTGTGAGAGAAGGCAGGGCTGCTGCCATTGCACCAGCCACATGGCACTCAGGCTCTCCCTTGTGCTCTGCAGTGCAGGAGGCAGAGCTGCCACTCCACAGTGAGTCTGTCACCTTCCTCTTATCACCAAGTGACACAGAAGTGCAGGAGCTCAAGGGACAAATGAAACAAAGAAAGGCAGGGCCATGTGGACAATAAACAGTTTATTACCAATATGAACACAGATACTGTGATGCACTGACGTACCATTTTTTAATATTGTGATAACTCTGAGACAAAGAACTTGTTGGCTGACAACTAAACATGTCTCTTTCTTCTGGTGATGCCTCAATACATTTCTGTTGGCAAAGGATCTTCATTTACATTGCAGACTACTAGTAAAATTACTTTGAAGTCATCTATCAAAAGCAAATGGTTCACGTGTGTTCTTATCTACTACTAAAAAGAAAGGTAATACATTTAAATAAGCAAATACAAAATACAAAAAAGGCTGACAAATCCAATGTGCAGTGTCAGATGAAATCTAAAAAATCCAGAAATTTAAAATTTAATAATCTTTAGATTAAGACTTGTAAAATGAAGCGAATCCAAGGCAGCAGCAAGCTTCAAAGTGTGCTGAGTCTGCTAATAAAAAGGGTGTAAGAACAAAGACAGTGCCGGTGTCCTCTCTCACCATCTTGCATGACCTTGGTACACTCAGAAATGATCCAATCTTCCTAGCATTCTTAGTACCGTCCAAATGCTTTGCAATCATTATGTTGTACTGATTCTACTCAACTCCTGCCGTATGGCTAGAAAACCAAACCAGAAAGTTAGTGCATAATGTTAAATCCAGTGTGATGGAAAATGCTAAGTACAGAGGCTGCAGAAAGTACACGCTGGTAAAAGGATGAGTGGAGGGTAAAAGGATGAGTAAGGGTAAGCAGTCAGCTGCTGGCTTGCAAACTGCAGTACTACTGTAAGAAGTTGCATCTGTGGTGTATGTGAATGCCTTATTTTGCATTGGAATGAACTAGGGAGGCTCTGAGGGCCAAGCTGCTAGGACAGTAGCGTATGGACAAGGCTCTCTCCAACTGCAAACTGCCTCGAGGTTTTGTGAGCACGCAGATCTAGGGCAAGGGGACAGGGAATGGATTTTAGCTATTTTACAGTCTCCTCTTTTTCCCCTTCCCTGTGAATCTAAGGTGAGGAGTGCAGGGTGTGGACATACATCTTCGTATGCCCTAATGCGGCCTTCAAAAGGGAATTTCGCTGTACATTTCAATAATGGCCCTGAAAAATACCTTCAGTTGTAAACTGCAGAGCAATTTATAAAAAAGTACTGATACACCTGGTACAGCTGCTGTACTTTTCTATGAATTATAAAAATATGTGGCTATTTGGAAAGCTGTAATCAAGTGAAGGTCTGAAATAACTCTTCAAGCATAGGAAAGCTACAGAAGATTTTTGGGAAAGATTTTCAGTTAGCTTCCTTTGCTCCCTCCTCATCCCAGACCAGTGTGGCTGGCAAGTTCCAAGTGATTTCACGCTTGCTGATCGTGATAAATTGATGTGCCATGGGCTACAGGCAGGCCTTTTTTCACCCTCCCACCTGTGAGAAACACCAGCCACCAAATTTCTCATAGGTTGGTGGTAAATATGCTCAGCAGCAGCATAATAAAGGATGTAAACGCAGTGTTATGGTCAGAGCTCAGATAAGGTAGATGCTTGTTCTTCAATTGTGTGTATAAATGAGAGCTGTTCAGAGAAGTCTTAAAACACCAGGGAACTCTCTGCAGTTCCTATCATCTTATCTATGGAAAATTAGTTATAAAGATGAGAAAAATAATAATTTTTCTCTTTCTTACCATCAATTATCTCCTCTTTCACTTTGTGTAACTCTCTTACAACTTCCTCCAATATTTCCTGATGAGACAAAACACAAGTCAGCTGCTCAGAATTTCCTTCTAACTGGTGGAAGAAAATGCAAGTTTAACACGGTTGTGCTTGTCCCCCACCTCCGCTGCCGGTCAGAGCCTAGCACTACGTCTGCACTCCCAGGCACGGATGCAGAAGATGCTGGCATATTTACTTGCACATTTCTGTGCACACATAATGATGAAATAGCAGTGAGATTGTGCTCTCTTGCTGCTCACCAGCTAGCCCTTCTCTAGGCACCTAGTTATAGAGGAAATCAGAAGACTGAACAGCCGTTTTGCTTGTACAGCGCATGCATGGGGGAAAATGGGTAGCTCGCCAAATCTCTAAAAGTGCAAATGACATTTTCACTCACCTGTTTCATTCGATCAAAATCTAAGGCATCCATAGCCACATCATTGCTGCTGCTCACTGGCTTCATCCTTGAGAAATGGAAGAAAAGCATAAAAAAGCCAGTCAGTTCCTTGCCGTATGTGCTGAGCTGCACCCACCTGATGGTGTGGATGAAATCCACCCCAGGGCAGCAGTACCTGTGTTCCAGTGCTGGACAGGAGGCTCCTTAGTGTGCTGCTCAGGAGCATTTGGCAGCCAGAGCGCAGCACTGCTCCTGAATGCACAACCTGACCCTCAAAGATGCTGTGAATTTTTTTTATTTTATTTTTTTTTCCTGGTGTTGGGAATCTCAGTGATTTCAGACTAGGAGATGCTGAGGGGATAAAGCCTGTTGAACACTGTGTTTTATTATGGCATTTGCAAGTTGCAAGCTACATGTCTGGTTTTCTCTCACAGTCCATTTTCTGTACAGCAGCCTTGTCCTGGCAACCTAGGTTTCCACTGGGTGCTAAAGTAACAGTAGATTACAGGTTAGAAAAATATTATAGGGAAAATAATAACCCACTAATCCTTTCCTTGGAAAACTTGAATGAGTCAAGTGTGGCTTGTTGATAGTGTTATGTATCACAGTAATTTTTTATTGACTCAGAAACGAAACCAGTCTGGCCTTAACAGCTTGTGCACCTGAGTGTTATCAGTCTTTCTCCACGGTATTAGTCAGTGGGCTGAACCATGGTGACATCTGATAAAATAAATTAAGGAAGCAGAAGCTGTTTGCCTTTGCCTTTTTAATCAGTAACTCTAAAACATTTGAAAAACTAACCACACTATACAAAGGCTTCAAATAATTTTGCCATCATCTTTGAGCCCAAACTGGGGGCTGGTGGAGATGCTGCTGCTTCTGAGGATTGCTTGGTCTTGCAACCCTTTCTTGGGAAATTTTGACATGTGTCCAACCATCTCACAGCTAAGGGAGTTAAGAAAGATACAAATGCCATCAAACTGATCAGGAATGGACACAGGTCAACAGTGAGAGCTTTAGAAACCTGCCCTGCTTCCCCCACAGAAGTCTTTCAAGCAAGCACTACTACTACTAAGCAGTACTCCACATGCTAACAAACTAGGAAGGCATTTTTTCCCACTGAACTCCTCCTCCCAGGATGCAATGCCATTATAGAAGATAGCTACTGAAATGTGATGGCTGCTTTAAATAGCCCATGTTTCATTCCCATTTGCAAGGAGAAAATGTTTTTTTCTATCTATTTGAAGCTTATGTATTTCCTAGAACCAACATGTTTCACTGGTTTTAGGAAAGCTAGCAAAACTATATTTTGCTATAGTAACACTGATGCATCCCTCTGAATGTTTGGGCAGAACATGTTACAGCATTTTTAACAAAGCAACAAGTATGTGCAGATAGTTGCCATTGGCAACTTATCTCTCTCCAGACTATCAGCACCGTCATACACCTAACAATGTAAAATAAGGGACATCTCTCATCTTAGGGACTAAACATTTGTAAGCCTGTGTTCTACATCCTTATTCAGTTTATCCATCCACCTCAGTGTCCAGTAACACCGGCTGGTTCTGGATCAGCACTGCAAGCAAGCCTCTCTTTAGCTGTCCAACATCAAACTTAATCTCTGTGACTAAAAACACGGGTGCTGATCCTGAAGCTTGGCTGCTCTGATTGACAGGACTTCTGGAGTCCTGTCAGTTTCCTGGCTTTTGACACCTGCTAGTTTTTGTACCGCATATGTCTGAAAGACCTATGTGTGGCTGGGCCTTTTTACATCTTGATTTTATTAATTTACTGCACCAAGCTTCACTCTCCTTTCTTATGCACCCACTGCAGTTGCATGGGTAGAATAATAACTTCCCTTATCCCAGCTGCAAATTCTTCAGATCATTTCTGCTTTTGCTTTTTAATTTCTGCAGAGGCTGGGCAATGAAAGCTTCACCTACTGGCAGCGTCACCCTGAACCTGCTGTAGAAAGATGCCTTCCACATGGCACAACACTGCCAGACCCGTGTCTCTGACTCACACACACATGGATGGTTTAAGTGCTGGCTCCAATGTGATTAGCATCTGTGATGCCCAAGTGAGCAGGGGGCTGTTTTCACGGAACAAACAAACCTCTGACATGACACCTTCACACTCGGTGCAGCGACAGACAAAGCAGATTGCAAGAGAATGAGTAAAAGACATGGCAGAAGATGAACACTAGCGCTGAATGATGGGATGAGCCAAAGGACAAGCCAAGACAGTTAAGAAGCCAGGCAGTTAGCCAGTACCTAGAAGACACGTGGGATTGTGTGGGGCTCTTAGCTTCACAGCTCTTCACCACTGATGGATTTCTACAGCAATGGAATGAAACGAGACATGAGTCGTGCGCGTGCCACAGGGACAGCATGACCATCCCGCCTGCTGGCCGGCCGCAGGGACACCCCATGCAGCTCACCTAGAAAGTAATGAAGATACAGGCTTTTCAACAGAATTGCTCCTTTCCCATGGCTTCTTCCCAGAGTCTGAAAAACAAACATGAAAAGTTAGTTTATTATTTTTGCTCTAAAAATAAAAATATCCTGAAGTTGATTGTCTTATGCAGCTGCTTTCATTCAGCGAGGATGAGTGACTTAGGAAGAACCAGGAAAATGGGATTGCTAAGTGAGTGCAGTTGCCTATGTTATAGGGAAAGCATTGGCAAAAATCTGCTTAGTGATCCCTTTAATTAGGGACCACATAGTTAAACAATACTAAAAAGGAACAGAACTGGAACAGTAGGAGGAAAAGCATAAACAATTTCTATTAGGAAATACAGGCTAATTGCTGCAAGGCTTACTTTATTCAATACAATACTTATTTATAATTTAAGTTAAGAAGTCTTATGTTTTTTGTCTGCGTAGTTGGCAGAAAATGTGGGTGTATCTAAAAAAGGGCAATAAGACCCCACTACACAAATCTCCACAGAGAATTTACTTAATGTTGTGTACACTTCTAACTCACAGAACATTCCCAAAAGCTGTACTACATAACCCTTGTTGCTGAAAGCGCTTACTATCATCCCAATCTCCTTCTAAAATGAACTGTTTCAGAGACTTGACAACTTTATATGCAAGGATTTGCTCCTCTGTGAGGTCCTAAAAATCCTTTTAAAAGAATTACAGGCACTCCAAGGAAATCTCTAGACCTCATTTACATACACCTTTCTCCTGGCTTCTTCCCCTTCCCTTGCAAGGAACACAAGTCATGGCTTTGTTCCAAAAGGAAGCTGGAATGGTTAAATAGTCATTCCCTTGGGAAAGATTTCTTTCAGCATGCGTGAAAGCCAAGACTGATGCAGGGATGAATGTGAGTGCTTGCAGCTCATCTACTCAGATACAGATATTTCAATTAATTGTAGGAAAAACAATTTCATCCAGGAACTCTCAGGATCAGCCTTATTGCAACAAAGTACTAGATTAAGGAAGAATAGCAGTTTGAAATCCAAACCCCAACTGTACAGATCAGGACATCTAAACTACAAAAAGTAAAACAATACAGCTTTTTTATCTTAAAAGATTTAGGTGCATAATGTTGAAGGCACAGATCCTCAGCTACATGTCTAACTAAACTGGCTGTCTTGCAATTTTCTTGACTGTGAAGCATATAAAAGTCATAACGTCTTTCTGAGTACAGTTTTTAAAATAATAGGTATTTGGGAATTTTTCTGTTAGTTACTGCTGCTGGACTCAGAAGTAGGACAACGAATCCAAAATTTAGAGGTGATGGAGAAGACTAGATTAAGAAGACAACTACAATGCCAGTAGTTCAGCTTAATTAATACCTGATGAATTTTGCTGCTGCTGGGCAGAGCCTCGTGTACTGGTTGAAGGAGAGGTGCTAGCATCATCCTACAAAGAGAAAAAACAGGACATTACTGAGTTTTGGAGATGAAGCACAGAGTCCTCTTCTACTCTGGAGACAGCTGCAGCATATGCAGTACAAAAGCAAGTTTCCTCCCTGTCCAACAGGCACTGCTGCCAAGGTGTGGGCTCAAGGCCATTTACACTTTAACTTTTCTCTCCCTTTAGGATGGCAAAATACATCCTTTTTGCTTTATCTAATATGGACATCTTTTCATGATTACACTCAATCACTCTTATCTCTATATACCAAACCAGGTGAAACCACTCTAAAGTGCTGTCTGCTGTTGCCTAAATACAAACCATCCACTTCCCAAATTTAGAAACTCTCTGAGATGTGGAATGTGAGCCATCTAAAGGAACAGTTGCTCAGATCCCAGTCTTTCACCCCAGGACAGCCACCAGCACCAGAGAGAGGAGTCTACATACTAACAGAATGTAGCTTAATCAGTCAGTGCTCCTCTTAAGTAGAAGACTTCATCAGAGATTTGGACTCTTTTATCTCAGATTTATGTGTGACAGATCATAAACCATTCATCCATATATCTGGCATGACAATATTATCTAGCAACCCTCAAAACATGCTCAGGCAACGCATCAGCTCTGCATTGAAAAATGGAATTGAACCCAGTTTGAAAGAAGATACCCTGAACATGAAATGTACTCAAGACACAAATTAAACAGATGCTCTCTAAAACACTTTTCTAAACAGTTTGGTGCTATTGAAAAGTTTGACTGGGGATATAAACCATGTAGAGTTTCAAGGAGAGAGAAGAAGGGACAAAAAGACGAGGCTGAAAAGTTAGAAGCTAAATAGTGCCTTTCATCTTCAAGTGTATGGTTCAAAACCAGCTTTGGGGCAAGATTAAGAGCAATGGTTGCATAGCAGGTTCAACTGTCAAATTCCATGCTTGAAGCATCCCTCGAGGAACATGCAAAAAATAGCTGCTTTTCTCCCTAAACAGTGAAAAGTGCTTATTCCTGCTCTTGCTACAAACCTTTCTGCCTGGGGCAAGACCTACATTTTTTTAATGGATTTCCTACTGAGAAGCTTTGTCTTTGAAGAGAACATCTCTACACAAGCAATATCAGGCACACAGGATGCTTTATGATCTTGCAGCCATGGCAGAAAGCCTTTACGAGGGTACTGGCTAGCAACAGGAATGCTGAATGAGCAGCAGCCTGGAAAAGCACCACAAGGGAAAGGACAGTGTAAATCCTGCCCTCTCCTGAAACAGGAATGATCTTCCATGCATACCAGTTCAACTGGTAAAAAAATGTTTTCATCTGCATGTTGAACTAAAAATTGCTGCATCAAGTTCAGTCTACAGACTGTGTCAAATAAAACCTCTTGTGTAATTGCTTTTGTGGAAGAGAAATGAATCAAAGTTTCCCAAAGTTGTCCAAATTCTATCTCAATTTAGTGTAGGTATCATGGACACATAATTTGACTTTTGCATGGTCTAATGGTGAATACACTGTGTAACCCCTTCTTTCCCCAGATACGTTCTCTGTGCACTCTGGCGTCTGAAGTGAGCTGATTCTTGCTTTGTATTGAGGTTGGCAATCCAAAGTTACACTGTAGGGCTCATGGTCCACTTCAGCTTAGCTGAAGCCTCAAATATAAAATAAGAAATGTGAACTTTATCTCAAGTTAACTTGCCAGAAGGTTCAATGCACCTTCTTACAGGGCAAGAATGCCCTGTTCCCTGCAACACTGGGATCAGACCATGAAGCAGAGCCCATTAACCTGGTTTAGACAATACCTCCCCTGTGAATAAAGCAGCTGTTCATGTTTATAGGGTGCTGTTTCCAGGAAAGGTGAGAGCAGCTATGTTCGGCTTTGGATTGAATGTGCACATCTCTTCCTGGATCAGCACTGCTTGTTATTGCCTGCCAGACACAGTGAATGAGCACAGGACTTTGGCTTACAGGGAATCTGCAAGAGCACAACAGAGAGGAGCGTTTCACTTACATTTTGGCTTTCCTCTTCCTTTTTGTCAGCTGGCTTGTCTGACTGCGACGCTGCTTTCCTCCTTTGCAAAGGAACAGGAGACAGGGCATTAGCCAAACTGGATGATGAAAAGAAAACCAAATTCTTGATTTTTAAGCCCTATTTAGGTTCCAAACAGTACTCCAGTGGGCCAGGTGCCGAGGCTCTAGACATCCAATTTCCCATTTTAGACCATTAGGAGAACTGCAGCTCAAGTCTCAAACGTGGACTTTGGTTGTGCTGAACTTTACTCTTATCCACCTGTGACCACTACCCTTAGCAGATGTTTTTTAAAACACCAATATGACAGATTTTTCATTTAGTCTTGGTTCTGAAAATTCACCTCACAGAAAAAAAATCTCAGGAAGCACTACAAAAGGCTTCTGAGAAAAGCCTCACTGGATACACACCTTGAAGGATTTGATGAAAATTTGACAAAAACCCAAACAAACTGAGCAGTATGTTTCTGTAGGACACAGTACTCTCTGGGAATTATTTCCAGATATTCAACTGCATAAATAATTTTATTAGATCAGTAATATTTTTTTAAGTTTTTCCCTAATATTTACTTGATTCTTCTAACAAGATAAAAAAAAAAAGTTGTAATTATGAGAAATCTAAGTGAGGGAAATATTTGCCAGAGTGAGAGACTAGTGTTAGATTTATGTCCTGCAACAAACTTAACTGGGCTGGGAATGACAGTGGTTTGTGGGTTCATTATTCTGTTTGCACTTGAGTCCTGAGGCAAAGGGCTGCTCTCACGGGGCCCACTGAATCTAGAGAGTGGTATTTTATAGCACCTGAACTCTCAGAAATGTTTTCCTCCATTACTTACTGAGCATTAGACATATTCCCTGTTTCTGAGCATGGGGTTCACTACTCAGACAAGGGCTCCTGAGATCCCACGCTCCTAACTCTGATTTATATATTGAACATGCTCAATTTAAAAAAAAAAAAAACAACATTTTTTTTTACCTCCTCGTAATAGTAAGTAAGGCAGGTAAGAACAACCTGAAACATAGTGCCAGGTTCTTTCTTTCCCAATGTCATCACACATAAAAAGGAATTTGCAGCCAAAAGAAATCCTCTCAGTATCAGCTTAACAGCCCAGACTGCATCCTTGAATGGCACTTGTGTATTTCCAGGTATTTCCATGGCTTTGTGAAGAAAAATTTAGGGGACCATTCTGTTGCTATCAACTCCCTGGGAAAGGACTTGGAGCTCAGTTATTTTCAGAGTAGAGGCAGCACAATGCTCATGGCAGTGCAAGTGCCTTTGTTAAGATACCAGGGGAATTAGACCCTAAATACCTGAAGACACCAGATCCTCCTGCCAAAAGCCATACTGGAGTACACTTTAGACTAGAACACACAAGTGTGCAGAATTTTTATATCCAAACATATGAGATGTCCATTCAGCTTGCTTGCTTGAACAGAGCCAGTTACCCCAGCATCTAGTCACCACACCTTACTTTGCTTGCAGACAACTTCCAGTTAGGGAAGCTCACTCTTGATATAGAGCAGGCCAAGAGCCAGTGAAAAACTATTAAGAGCTGTCAAGCTATTTTAATTCTGAAAAGAAAGAAAATTATCTATTTGCTATTTTATACTGCTGGGAACTTTTTAGAGTGCTGTGTATTTATTTAATACTTTTCAGAGGATTACATCCACAGTTCATGCTCAGAATTTCTTTTGAAATGAACAGGACATGGAGGAAAGTTGGAATCAGATCTTTTGAGCTGGGAACTGTCTTTATATCTTTACACTAAGATAACATAACTTTAAAACTCCATCTCTGTGCACCCTACAACTGTACCTACCCTTCATTATTTTATTCATCCTTTTCTTTCACTGTTAATAAGTTTAAAAAGTTTAGATCTAAAAATACAGCATCTTACTAGGAACTTGGCAGTTTTAAAGAACATTACTGATGGAATCGGGGAAAAGAAAAAAAATTGGAAAAATCAACTGCCTTTTAGCACTGGTAGCTTGATAAATCACAATTTGCTTTAGTGGAGAATAACTTGGCTAGTCTGTCTGAAACACACTGAGAACCAATAACAGTTTACCTGCCAAGGTGTTGTCCTTTTATTACACCTGTGTTTATATTTTTGGGCTCAACATTCTGACTGTGCTGCATAAAGAATGATTTGTCTAAGTTCCTTTCATTGTTTACTCTTACTGAAAACAGTATCTTTGAAAATAGATCTGGTAAAATGGCTAAAGCCCAGAGGATGTATTGACCACCAACTCTGAGGGTACTAAGCTGCAGGATCTGCTGCAGCAGCTACGCCCTGCCAGGTATCATTGCTGCAACACCTTTCACATTAAAGTCAGGCAATAGTGGTGACCAACATCTAAGCAGGACCTGTCAAATTGCAGAGAAGCACCTACTGCCAAGTACAAAAATGACAGCACCTTGTTCCACAATTTGCTGCAGATCTCATGGGGCTTACTGGAGGTGTAAGTACAAACCTTTTTGCCAGTAATTTATTCATTTCTTCCATTAGTCCTCCTCCGCCTCCTCCGCTACTTGTTCGATTGGCATCGCTCTTAGAGACCCCACTGGGGCTGGACCCTCCTGAACCATCTTCTGGCTTAAGAGAGAAATCAAGACTGGAATTAATGAAAGGTTTGTGTTACAACCATGCCCTTAATGATTAGTTTTCCCGAGTGTTAGGAACAGTGATCACAATCACAGCCTGAAACCAGAGATAGGATGTGTTCTGCCTTGGGAAGAAGACCCACATGAATGTTACCAAAACCAAGACAGATCTGGGTGACACAAATATACGGGCAAATGATTAAAAAACCCACAGTGCTGCTTGTTCATAATTATGTTTATGCATGGTTAAGCAACCCTTACCTAAGTGGACAGCTGCTGACATGAGGCCTCAACAGCGTACACGGTTTTTTGTAAGTGTAGTGTAGTTTTAACCACTTAAAACAAGTGAAAACACTAACACATAGTACAATGATGGACTATGTCGAAGTAATGAAATCCTGGCAATGTGACAAGTCACAGCCATTTTCTAACTAACGTGTTCTGAAGAGCGTAAACTCTACCCAACATTTCCTGCTCAGCTTTATTTGCACTGCAAACTCACATTTAAAAGTTCACCCAATGGTCAGCTGAAGCGTGTTTCACCATGTTTCACGCTGGGTTTGCAGACCATTACACCAAGCTGTGCCAGGCTTTCCCGCAGCAGAGAAGAGCCCATCGGGGAGTCCCAGTGCCACCTCCTTACCCGTTGAACTCTCCTTAGTTTGGCACCAGCCAGAGCTGCTGCGAGCCCTGACACTGACCCATCTTCAGCGCCAGCCCCTTGGCCGGCGCCGGCTGGCAGTGGGGGCGGTGGGGGGGGTGCAGCTCCCATGGGTGGTGGAGGGACTGGGGGGGGTGGCGGAGGTGGGGGCCCCCCAGATGAAGCAGGGATCACAGCAGCACCACTGGGGTGGCCAGGTGGAAGTGCTGGGCCTGAAATGCAGAGAACAGGANCATCCACAGTTCATGCTCACAATTTCTTCTGAAATGAACAGGACATGGAGGAAAGTTGGAATCAGATCTTTTGAGCTGGGAACTGTCTTTATATCTTTACACTAAGATAACATAACTTTAAAACTCCATCTCTGTGCACCCTACAACTGTACCTACCCTTCATTATTTTATTCATCCTTTTCTTTCACTGTTAATAAGTTTAAAAAGTTTAGATCTAAAAATACAGCATCTTACTAGGAACTTGGCAGTTTTAAAGAACATTACTGATGGAATCGGGGAAAAGAAAAAAAATTGGAAAAATCAACTGCCTTTTAGCACTGGTAGCTTGATAAATCACAATTTGCTTTAGTGGAGAATAACTTGGCTAGTCTGTCTGAAACACACTGAGAACCAATAACAGTTTACCTGCCAAGGTGTTGTCCTTTTATTACACCTGTGTTTATATTTTTGGGCTCAACATTCTGACTGTGCTGCATAAAGAATGATTTGTCTAAGTTCCTTTCATTGTTTACTCTTACTGAAAACAGTATCTTTGAAAATAGATCTGGTAAAATGGCTAAAGCCCAGAGGATGTATTGACCACCAACTCTGAGGGTACTAAGCTGCAGGATCTGCTGCAGCAGCTACGCCCTGCCAGGTATCATTGCTGCAACACCTTTCACATTAAAGTCAGGCAATAGTGGTGACCAACATCTAAGCAGGACCTGTCAAATTGCAGAGAAGCACCTACTGCCAAGTACAAAAATGACAGCACCTTGTTCCACAATTTGCTGCAGATCTCATGGGGCTTACTGGAGGTGTAAGTACAAACCTTTTTGCCAGTAATTTATTCATTTCTTCCATTAGTCCTCCTCCGCCTCCTCCGCTACTTGTTCGATTGGCATCGCTCTTAGAGACCCCACTGGGGCTGGACCCTCCTGAACCATCTTCTGGCTTAAGAGAGAAATCAAGACTGGAATTAATGAAAGGTTTGTGTTACAACCATGCCCTTAATGATTAGTTTTCCCGAGTGTTAGGAACAGTGATCACAATCACAGCCTGAAACCAGAGATAGGATGTGTTCTGCCTTGGGAAGAAGACCCACATGAATGTTACCAAAACCAAGACAGATCTGGGTGACGCAAATATACGGGCAAATGATTAAAAAACCCACAGTGCTGCTTGTTCATAATTATGTTTATGCATGGTTAAGCAACCCTTACCTAAGTGGACAGCTGCTGACATGAGGCCTCAACAGCGTACACGGTTTTTTGTAAGTGTAGTGTAGTTTTAACCACTTAAAACAAGTGAAAACACTAACACATAGTACAATGATGGACTATGTCGAAGTAATGAAATCCTGGCAATGTGACAAGTCACAGCCATTTTCTAACTAACGTGTTCTGAAGAGCGTAAACTCTACCCAACATTTCCTGCTCAGCTTTATTTGCACTGCAAACTCACATTTAAAAGTTCACCCAATGGTCAGCTGAAGCGTGTTTCACCATGTTTCACGCTGGGTTTGCAGACCATTACACCAAGCTGTGCCAGGCTTTCCCGCAGCAGAGAAGAGCCCATCGGGGAGTCCCAGTGCCACCTCCTTACCCGTTGAACTCTCCTTAGTTTGGCACCAGCCAGAGCTGCTGCGAGCCCTGACACTGACCCATCTTCAGCGCCAGCCCCTTGGCCGGCGCCGGCTGGCAGTGGGGGCGGTGGGGGGGGTGCAGCTCCCATGGGTGGTGGAGGGACTGGGGGGGGTGGCGGAGGTGGGGGCCCCCCAGATGAAGCAGGGATCACAGCAGCACCACTGGGGTGGCCAGGTGGAAGTGCTGGGCCTGAAATGCAGAGAACAGGAATTAGATGTGAAGCTCGATCTCCTCCAGCCCACAGACAAGGTCATATTCCCACTCCCAGTGCCATGGCCTCTCTACAGGACAAGTGATCAATGCAAGGAAGCACCATGCATGTGGAAGAATGGGAAGAGGTGGTTGTATCAATGGTCAGTCAGCTACAGTTGTGTCCTCCAGTGAGACCCTGTCACTGCCAGTCTTCTCCCTCCTCTTCTCCCTGGCTGGGCTAGTGTTTCATTCTGTGTCAGAATCACAACACAGACAATGCTTCCCAATTCATAAGTGGCATATTCTTCTGCTTCCCTCACAGCTTTCTGTATGGAGATAATAAATTCCATGGACTTTGGTTAACATCAGCTTTTCAGAATTGTGGGCTACAGTGACACATCCTCCCTTCCACACGCAGAAGGTGTGTGGCCTCAGCCAGTTTTGCAGAATAAGCAGGGACACTCCAGCTCAAGCACCCTGAGGTTCAGCAGAGCTCCTCTCAGCAGCAGCCTGCTGGAAGGGCTGATGGTGGTAACTCCATTGCAGTGTTTTACCTGTCTGTAACAGGTCAGTTGAACAAATGCACCTCCCTTAAGGTATTTCCCCGTGTACATTCTGTCAGAACAGGCTGCTCCTGGTACATATTCACAGGCTCAGTTTTCAGTAAGTGTTACTTTGAAAGACAGGTGGCTTTTGACTGAGAAACATTTGGAAACCATATTTAACATTAACGTCCTGTTTTTCTTCTTATCTAGGTTTTCTTATAATACTGCCTTATTTCTGTGGTTTCTTCTGCCATTATTTCACACTCCCAATTCCATTCTTGAAATGAACCATAGCTGCTATTAGAAATACTTTAAACATTTCAAGCCCTCTTTCGTTCATGAACATAATAGCTAGTAATTCATTGTGGGTACATTTAATTGTAATTGCAAAACTACACCCACCTAATTAGAGGCCAGCCTCAGGCAAAAATTGAACTGAGTCAAAATAATGGACTGATGTGAGTTTAAAATAACTTTATTGAACTAAGTGGATTTCAAGGACTTACATCAGCTGAAGGACTGATCCTCCAGTGGTTGCAGTAATACTTTTAGCAGAAAGTAAAAGGAAATGTCTATGTTTTCTTCCTTTTTTAGGCACACCACTTTAGCATTATATATGGTTATAAACCTGAATAGATCCAAGTCACAAAACATATGCTCTGAAGTGCAAATAGGCATTGCTTGCGATTGTTCTCACTCTGCAAGCTTTAGATAGGTATGAGGACTCAAGTCCATATACAAAGTGGTCAGACCCAAGCCCTTGATCTGCCTTCAATGAGAAAAGTTTGCTGGAACAGTTACAGTGACAAGCCCACAACTATAAATGCAGTGAATACCAGGAAGAAAGTTTCTTGAATTAAATAAATTGCACAACCACAGGGCTTAAACTAAATCCATGTTCTATGTTTCACTGGTAATAAAAATACCAATTAACAAAAAGAGTAAAAATCACAACCTCTACCAATATTCCTACACAGACAAGAAACCTACTGCAGACCTGGCCTCCAGCTTCAGGAGAGCCCATCTGCTACGTTTGGACCAGCTGAAAACAGGTTCTATATGAAGCTCTTTGAAACAATTTGACTCTGCTGAATGACAAAAATCTCGGTCTGGGATAATACAGTAGGAATATGCACTGCAACAACCCAGCTACAGGGTCCTGGTTCTGTCATTCTTACTTTTTCCTTGGTCCCTGGACCAGTCCTGAGTGATTTTGATATTTTTCCACCCCAGTTTGAGAAATCACATAGAACAGGAGTAGTTTTGGGTCTCTCAGCCCTTCTTCTATCAGTCAGGGGCAGTGCCAACCAGGCTTTTTAAACAGCTGACAGCTGAGGCTTTACACAGGTTGCAACTCATTCAAAATCAGTACTTACTCAAGTGGGCAATGGCTGATGATGTCATGTAAGGAGGGGTCCTCCTGGGCATAGCCACCTCAGACACAGCAGCGTGAGGGGGAGGCAATGGAAGACAGTGTGACATGGGCTGACACCACTGCTGTGCAGGACAAGATGACAAATGGGAGGATGGGGAGGGAGCCTGGCCAGAGGAGCTGGGGGGGCTGGCGATGGTGGGCAGCAGGGAGCAGGGTGCAGCTCCTAGGTGTGGAAAGAAGGACCCATCCACACTTTTCACCTGGGCTCCAGGGGGGCCTAAAGCATTTTGTTCTTCAGGATGGCCATTCAGGGGTACATTTGCTGAGGTCTCCCACCGTGCTTTATCTGTGGGTGCCTTGACTCTGTCAGGTGGGACAGGAATCACGGGCAGGATGGTGGGACCACGTGGCTGCAGGATGTCACCCCTCTGCAGAGATGGTGCATTTGTGGCAGAGGGAGCAGAAGACTGAGGAGAGCAGGAAAGAGAAGAGCCCCTGAGAGGCTGGTGAGAGGGAAGGGGAAAATGGGAAGGATGGAGAGGCGGTGGAGACAGCGAGGTTCGCCTGATGCCTGGCATGACAGTCCTGCTGTTTGGGCAGGGTGGAGGGGAGGAGCCTGGGGCTGTTGGCAGCTCAGAGGCTGAGTGCCTGTGCAGGAATTGTGGGGGCTCTCTGGCTCTCCGCTGGGAAAGGAAAGGGGACTGACCAGCGGGCTCAGGGACAACGGGTGCTGAAGAGACAGCGCTGGCTTGAGGTAGTGGGGGGAGCACAACACCAGAGGCAGGAGCATTGCAGTTACTAGAGGTGGGAGGAGGAGACTGGGGATGGGAGGGGGGAGAGCATATGCTTGGTTGAAGGGTGGAAACTAAAAGAACAGAAAAGACAAATGAAAAGAATAAGGTGGGTACGCAGGAAGGAACGAAACCAAGGCAAAGTGGAACGGAGGAAAAGGAACCGTGAAGTAAACGCAAACAGAAACTCAAACAAAGCAAAGAGGAGATGGTGCAGGCACCAGCTTGGGGATTTCCAGCCCTCAGCAGAACTGGAGGGGTGTGTAGAGCAGAACCCTGGCAGCACGGGATGGGCTGCATGCTCTGGTGCCAGCGAGGCTCCTCCAAGCCCCACGTGAATCTGAGTCAGGATCACGAGCATCACCTTTGCACCAGGGACAGGTGCAAGTGACATGCTGAACACAGAGGTGGCCACCTTGTAGGCAGAGAGGGAACAGCCAGCAGCCTCTAGGAGCCACGTCCCACTCCTTGTGTATGCCAAAGCAGGATTTTGGCTAAGTTCCCTATACAGAACAGCACACTAATCTCTGCTGAAACAAGAGTCCAACTCTTTTTGTCACTGAAGGCATGTGTGTATGTCTGAGCTGGTTTCTAGTCAAAAACAAAGGAGTTTAACAGCTGAGGAAAAGCATTTCACTTATGTGGCCAGATTAACTGAAAAAACTTGCCCAAAACCAAAGCCCAAACACAAGATGGCCATCTTGGCTTGCTTGCTCTGCCTCCTTTCAGAGAGGCAAAGCCACAGTTTGTAGATATAAACTATTCCTGTCATCTCTTCTCTCAACTTAGTGCAACTTAATATGCTATAGAAGATTTTTGTAAGCTCATTAAATATATATATTTTTTCCATTAAGCTCACAGAAGACTTCATGATCACAAAATCCCCAATGAAGGGCATCTAGAGCTGTATCTTCCTCTGTGCTGTAGTTTGCTTTGTGCTGCAGAGCAATGGGGAGTGCCTGAGCACATCCAGCACATCAACCCCTTCGTGCTGACATCCCCTGGAAACACGGAGTCACTCCTGTGGTGGCTGTGCTACCTGCTCTCCTCAGGGGTGTGGAAGAAGCATGGACAGGCCCCCTCGGTACACCAAAAATGCCCCTCAGCTGTACAAGTTTTGCCAAGTGCAAAACCAGCCTAGCTCCACCTGCATGCCCCAGACCTGAGCCCCTGCAAAACAACACAACCGTGCCCAAATGCGTTTAAGGCTCTAGCTGAAAATCTAATATTTAAAATATAATGGCAACTATAACCACTTTTAGCAGTCTAGCTCTTGTACAGCACCCCACAAACCCCAACAACAGCAACAGGAGACAATCGGGGAGAGACTGTATCTGCTTGATTTGATACATGCCTGTGGTAGAGGTTCTTCTTTCCAGAGATTCCTGGCGCTGTTGCTGTTGCTCCATCACTTGTCTAAAACAGCAATGAAAAAACCCTTGGTCATTAGGTACTCTTTATAATTTTGAGTAAAAGCTTTATATCCCGAGAAGCACTGTGTGTCTGGGGCGAGAGCTCATCCCGTGAGGTGGAGGTGGGTCTGATTTCTCTTGCCCTGGCTGCAGCAGTGCCAGTTCACACATTGGGAAGCTTAACCAAGACATAGCCCTGCGTGCACCGGACACTGCAGGGTAGGTTGATCCATTTCAGATAACTCCTCAGTGGCTCTCCACAAGGAATAGGCAGTGCCCAAGGCCCAGGAGAGCACAGCAAACATGCATGCTCTTAACCTGAAGTGTATGAGCATTGCAAGGAAAGAGTAAGTGGCATCTCACATAAAATCACAGAATCACACACTGGATAAGCTTTGAAGGGACCACTGGAGGCCATCTCGTCCAACCTCCCTGCTCAAGCAGGATCCCCTGGAGTACACAATCCCCAGGATTCTGTCCAGACAGCTTTTGAATATCTCCAGAGAAGGAAATATTCAAGATGACACAGTCCAGAGTCTTTTACGGATCAGGAGCCCAAAGCACTTACAGTTAGAATGAAAATATAGCAAAACTTGATCTGTGTTTTGGTGCTGACTGTACAAAGCCTCTGTTGTCCAGGTGCACATCCAAGCCCTTTTTAGCACTGACCAGTCTGGCTGACAGCCCCAGCACAATTGTCCCTGTGCCACCAGCACCACCACCAGCAGGGATGCAGGGATGTGCAGTTCCCAGGGCCCATCAGCAGAGGTCTGCTCCTGCATACTGGAGCGCTCCTGCGGGAAGGGATGTCCCTGACCCCCACCACAAACCCACCCTCACTTGGCTCCTCTTAAAGAAACTGATGGCTAAAAACTAGACTGCTTGCCAGGCTTCTTGGCAAGTGCATGGATATGGACTCAAGATTTCAACAATATTAAAACACAACTCTGAATTTAGCTTGCTGAAGCACTTGGTAATAAAGTTTATTACCATTTTCTTCCACAGTTTCTAGGTCAAATTTGCCCTAATTAGTTTAATTTATCTTTAGCTCAGTCTTCACTGCGCAGTTTTCTCTTTTCTCAACAGCTTTACTTCTTGGTCTGTACAGTAAAGCAAGCTCAACTCTAAGCAACATTTCTATTTTGACTCCTTGCACAGTATTTTAAGGCACCTCCCTGTTACATTTTCACTTGTACTTTCCAGAGTCTGCAATGCTAAACAATTCTATCTTATTTATATACCAATAGAAGCTTTTAAAATAAAAAATAGTCCATAAAAATAAAGTTATGTAGAAAAGAAATAATATCTTAATTTGCAAAACAAATTTCCCATCTTTCAATTCTAGTTCAATACATGGGACAAAAATATATGATTTTGCTGTGGAGGGATCAATCCTAAAGTGGTTTTATGTTCAGAACATGCAATCCATGCAATTTCTAGAAAATTATTGCAGGTGTCTGAGAAAATTTTTATATGTGCAAAGGTGAAACAGTTTTAAGAAAGTCTTAGTTAGTTGGTTCAACTGGTGTCATTTAAGCTATGACACTTTAAACCAAGTAAATAGAAATCTTTACTTTGATACATACTGTGGTAGGTTGAGCCTGAGCCATAGCTCTTTCTTGTTTGTTATGGATGCAACAACATCAATTGCACTGCTAAAATTTCAATTGTAAACACATGTACTAGGAATTTCCTAAGCATACTGTCCCCTACCTTAGCCTGGCATTTATTAGCAAAATTTGATGATGAAGAACAACTTGATACACACATTCTACTGATTAAACCTGGGGGAAATTCTAAGTTTATCTAGAGAACCAACTTGGAAAATTCCAGTCTGACAGACCAAGAAAGAAATATGGGTAAGACACCCCCAAATCATTAGAGCTGCTGCAGAACAGATTGAGGTGTAGGGTGCAAAAACCCCAAAACAGGGATTAGCTACTGCCATTTGATGTCACTGGGTTTCTTAACAGCCCTTTCTGCCCTTGGTCAGAGGCAGTTTATATGTGCCAAATGCATCCTCCCACACATGCTAAAAGGAGAAGTTCTTAAACTCTTAGGAAGTCAAATTTATTCCACTTGAACTAAATAAAGCCTGGGATTGGCACAAGGGTACTTAAGGAGTACGCAAGGAGTAAAGTACAAGAGAGGACAAATTACACTCTGACTTAAAAATATATTCGTTACATATTTGTATAAAGGTCTCTGAAAAACCTTTTAAACAGACAAATTTGCAGGGCAGATACCATAACTTAATTTCCTTGCCCGCTTATAAGATGTTAAAAAAAACCCCCCTAGGCTTAAAATTCGGTCTGCTCTGTGCTTAAAGAATTCATCAGCATAATTAAAGCTGAAAGTCCTCTAGTGCAGATGCAGTAATATCTAACTGCATCTACTGGCATATCTTATTCCACTCCAGTGGAGCAAAAGAAGCTTTCCCATGGCCATGTGCCCTGTAGCAGTCAAATAATACCTACCCAAAGGGCTTTTACTGTCTCTAAACAAAAAAAGAATAAATAAAATATTTCTATTCTAATATAGTTAAGCTGCTCACATTTTAAATGTACAGAATAGACACCCAAACGGGAGGTCTGAATTACATATGGTCTGCAAAATCAGTGACTTCCACTGGTTAAAGCAAGAGCTGGATCAGGTTTTTCACGAAGGCAGTGGGAGAGGTGACATCACCTGCCTTGGGGTGAGCTGGGGCTCTCTGACCTTTATGATAACTCTGATCCGAAAGTAAATATCAGGTGAAATATCATCACTGCTGACCCATCTAACAGTTATGGGTAAATCCCAACTAAATCTCAGGTCCTTCACAGTTATTCATATAGGTGCAGTAAACCAGTTTCCCTACACTTTCCTTATAGTTTTTGGAGGCAGGAAGACTCCTGAGTATCTACCAAGCAAAGAGTTTACCTAGAGCATGAACTTTGGCTCACTTCACCCTTTAAAAGTCATTACAGAATCATTAGCAACAATTACAAAACATTCAGAACCAGCTTAAAACATGTACAAGTAAAAAGAGTAGTGCTTACTGGTGAACAAGGGACTGCATGTCCTGCATCCAAGTTACAAACTAGAGCTCTGCCACAGCTGATTAACTCACCTTCTCTGTGCTTCCATCTCATCTGGAGATGGACCATTCTGGATCTGGCGCTGGGCAGCTGGACCTACAGGAAAAATGAGAGGATGCTGTTAAGAAAGCAAATGTGGCTGACTTCCAAAAAACAGTGCCACTCAGATTGTTTCTCCATCTTACTATGCCAGATAAACCTCAAGCATTATTTTCTTCTCTTTGCTTTATTATTGTTTTTAGCTCTTTTTTTTTTTTTCCTATTAGACAAATCATCACCTCCTATACATTTTTAGTCCTACTGGGAGAATCCAGTGGCTAAATGTGGGAGCTGATTTGTCCAGAAACTTCACACCACGGTGGCTGTAGATTATATACTAATCCCTCGGTGATGGTGAAGACCTGCAGTGTTGCAAGAGCTGTCCTGTAGAAGGACAGTCCCTCACACTGGGATGCATTTCCAGCTTTGGCATGGTTCAGCTCCATCCTCCAAGGATTATTCTGTGCTTGCACAGAAATTCAACCACCTTGCTGAGTCTGAGAGCACACATGCTAACTTGTGCTGCTCTGATGCTGAGCTGGCATCAAAAGCTGCCTGATGGAAGGAGCAAAGAGATGCAAAATTAAACAAGCCTTTTACAAAGGTGGCTTTTCTTTTTACAACGCTGTGGTCTTCTGCTTCTAGAGGATCCACATCAAGCTGAACTTTCACCGGCATCCACCAACAAAAACTGACTATGCATGTCACCATTTAAGTCCCATCTCCTCTCTTGATTGATCATTTAATCTCTGTTCTTGGACATTTAATCAAGGACACTGGCACTACATGCCGTTTTCAGAAAGAAACAATTATTCTGAAAATAAAAATAACCGTTGGTAACATAAGAGGTCCTGCATTCATTACAAGGAGGATTGTTCCATTGATTTGAGGAGGTGGGGTTCAACTGGGATTAAACAGGTAAAACTTCTATTAAATCCAACAGCAATTTTCCTGATAAACTGAGCAGATCAGTTGTGTGCAGGAAATTATTATGCCTCCTTATTTTTTAATTTTCAAATGTAAAACTTCACCCTTGAAAAGTTACCCAACAAGAGCAAATCAGAATTAAACACTTACAAACCTAAATATGTCACTCTCAAATTGTTAAGCATATTTATCTCTGTATTCTGTATGTATTACTGCCAGGCTGAATGTTGTCTGAAAACCAATTTAGAAAGTATGAAAACAGGAAAGATGGCAGAAATGCATCATACTCAGAAATTCCAGAGCACTGACTGATCCTGAGGAAATCGTGCATACTTTTGAAATGTGTTTAAGGACTAACATTTGAAGTTAGTAAATTCTTACACAGCACTTTCTAAAAACCAGGCCTGTGTATTCTAATTTTGGGTCTCCCAAAAATGAAGCCAGTGACAACCACTAAGTCAAAAGCTCTGACATTTAAAAATATCCTATGATTGGGCATGAAGTGAAGATAGTTCACTTATTTAATGACTCATGACTGACGACTTAGTGTTGTTTATCACAGCTCTTTGGTAAACTGTTTAGACAGAAATGCCATGTTTTGTAAAGATCACACGAAACAATGAATGTGGGAGAGCGGGTGATTGTTTTGGGAAGCAAGCCGCAGGGAAAAACTTAGCAAGTATTTGGGAACCACAAAGCAGGCGGCTCACGTGAAAGGAGTTTCAGGTGTAGCAAGGATCTTCTCAGAAACTACACGTGAGGAAGTCAGGGACAGCTTTTAGCTTGCTCAGCCACAGCTGAGGGACACGGAAGGCAGGGATTAATTTCATGCTTGGTTCTGTACATGTGTGCTCTGCTGCGCACGTACAGCAGACAGCTGTGAGGCTGAGGGGGTTTAAATTCAACTGCATTTCTAGGTTTAATTCCTCTCTACCTTTTAAAGTATTTCTCAGACAGAAGCAGACATGAACAGTGAGTGCACTTGGTGACGCCATCATATGAAAATGCTTCTCTAGTTGCCCTGTGAGCTGCCTCTGACCCTGGCAGCCTTTGGGAACAGCCTCACAGAGAAGAGCACTTCTCAGCACAAAAAACAGGAGAAACAGTTTTGCTACTGACCCGTTTGCAGCTTCACAGCTGCTCTAAGCCACATTTTTAGCAACTAATTAACGTAGGAGATACTCTGCGAATGTCTGTGTTTCCTCGCTTCGTTGCTTTGCAATAATTAACCACGCTTTTATATAAGCATCTTGTGATTCAGCTGAAGGCAGATTTTGGGAGCACACAGATGTTTTCCGTATTTGCTCAGCCACCCCAGCACCTACTCTGCCCTTCCCCAGCTGCCCCTACAGACAGCAAGGGGGAACTCCTGGCACAGGGCACGGCTTTGTGGTGGCTGCGGAGGTTTCCATGTGCTGGTGGCTGCTCCTGCACCGCTGCGCAGAGATGTCCGCGTCCGGAACCGCGGCCAGCCATAAAACAGGAACACAGCTGTCCCTGAAGGAAAACCCATGCTCCGGCTTCCACTCCGGTGTAGCTGCGCCAGGAAGGCACGAACAAACAGGAACAATGCCATCCTTTCTCTCCTGCTGGGGAAGCTCCAAGCGATGTTTTTTTTCCCTCCTTTATTTTGGCTACAACTGCAAGCAACACTGACTGCATACAGTTAGGAAAATGTCAAAACGAGGAGCATTTATTTGGCTGAGCAACCAGGACTTTGAGCTTCTTCAATGTAGCAGGTCCAATCTAACACACTCTCCTTTATTATACACATTGGAAGCAGCCCCTGGTTGGGATTTCTCCAACTCCTACAGCCTCCATGGTGCTTATGGGCCAGTGTGGTGAAAGTGGTGGGCTAAGGAAAGGGTCCAGAGTCAGAGCTGAATTAGAAATATATACGTGCTTTAATTCATGATATTGAAAATTTTTGCTTTGCATATGAGAAAAACAAGATGATTTCGGGAAAAAAAAATACAAACCCCAAAAACCTCAAACAAGCAACCAAACAAACACAAAACCCAAGCAGATTATGGGAGCAAAAGAGGTGTCAGATAGACAGACAGCTCTCCCTCATTGTTTGATGATTCCAGCACATACTTGGATTGTGGGAGACTCAGGTTCAGCCATCAGGTCTGACCTGTCATCATTTATATTCTGGCAGTGTGACATAAACACTTGCTTATCCTGATAAGAACAGAAGAAATCATTCCAGATTACAAGTTTCTGCAAAGCTTTTCTTTCCAACAGCAATATCTTTCAAATAAATTGCTATTTTCTGTCATAAAACCCCATCATATCAATTGTTGAAAGCATTTCTGACTGATGCTAATCTCACCGTCCCTGTTCAGGTACAGCCTGGGTGGGCCAGTGTACAGACCCACGCTGGGACTCAGCTGGGCAGTGTATTTTGCTGTGTTCACCATAACCCCTCCTCTTTCCCCCTGGGCACTTGCGGCTCCCGGCGGTGCTGCTGCCGAGTGCCTCTCAGGCACGCCAGCCCCACAGTGGGGTGTGAAATCCAGCGGGTGCTGTCCCCACTTCAGCCAGAGCGGGAAGCGCTCTGTGTCCCCATCTGCCACCACTTCCCCATTCACAGCCTGCCTGTAAGTTTAGCTCTCTTGCCGCTGTTGGGCAATCACGCTGCCGCTGCTGCAGAGCCTCTGTCAGCACTTTAAACACCTGCCTCTGCCCCGAGGACCTCAGCCTGCTCTCTCCTAGTGGGGACTGCACGTGCTGGAGATGTCCTGGCACAGCCACACGCCACCACAGAGCATCCGTAGGAGTGGGCGCTAGAATGGGAGCAGCGGTGCTGGTGACTAACTGTGCTAGTGACACTCCCTTAAGCTCATTACTAGAGACAATTACCCTGGACAAAGCACTGATCTAATTAGCCTAGATAAAGCCCGTAGATAAAGCAGGGTGCCTACACTACTTCTCGGGCCCAAGCGAGTACAGCCAGAGTTGGATGACACGGCAGGTCAGGTAGACCTAACTTTCCATGGCGAGTTGAAGGACTGAGAAGAGGGCTCACTCTGCTCACTGCACTCCATCACTGCAGCGCCACGGGCCCTTCAGGTGTGCTGCCACACTGGCATGGCACTCCCGTGACAGGGAGTTGGGACTCCACGTGTCCTGCTCCTGCCTCGTTTGGTTTGACGTGCAACAGCACCCTGGCAGAGAGAGGGAGCACACCCCACTAAGGGAGGGTTTGGGTACCATTACAAGGAGCCTGCTTTCAGAACTGCTTTTTGCAGTTTGCCTCACTCCTATTAAACATTAACTTGAAATAGAAAGAGTTTCAGTGAGTGTTACTCACAGGCTGGGCACCTCTGCAGCATTTTTAACAGAGTACATTAAATACCTTCTATAACATCATTTACACATGGACCAAACTTCTCCTCTGAGAACTGCAAAGAACTTTATCAGCCTTAATTAAGCCTCACCAATGCTGTGAGGCAGAAGTGACTTGGTTACACCCAGGTTGTGTCTGCACAAATAAAATTTGGTTGCATCAATTTACCTACAGGTGAGATTTGCTACTGACACAGTCAGAACTATGTAAAAGGTCACCTAAGGCATTCTTATTATGATGCAGACCAAATTTGGTTTGACCTAAGGCAGGTGGAGTGCAGGGAAAGGAGCATTTCCAACTGTGTGCCAGAAAACCTTCTCTACCTCCCTTCCTTGTTCCTTGGTGACCAACAATGCCGTAAGTCTGTGGCAGAGCAAAGTAAAACACATCCTCTTAAAATCATCTCCAGCAATGTTTTACATAACCTGAGTTTACTTTATACCTCACTGGACAAGGAGCAGTGTCTACCAGGTACCAACTCTCAGCTGAATTCTAGAAATTCCCATCTTAGAAGCTATTAAAAGTACCATTCCCAAGATTGCAACTGCTTTGCTTTTATCTTTTACCTTTTACCTCGAGATTTCTTTAATCTAACATGAAACAGGCCCTGCTTAAAGTGAAATAAGGGTGTGAACACAGGGGGTCTGTATGAAGTCTGTTCATCTGAACTAAAAACTGATTTAACTTTCACTGCTGAAACTTTCTGATGTAGATAAGATTTAAGAACAGTGAGAGAGCTGGAAAAACAAGCCTTGTATTTAACATGGGAGTGCCCTACCCTTGCATTAGTTCACACCTCCTGCAAGGACATATGTACAGGTGTGTATGCTGTGCACAGTCCTTTTTGTCCTGTTTTTTTTTAGGAAAAATCAACAGATGGAATTGTAAGGGTCCCTACATGCACAACCACACAGCTGTGCATGTGCACTGAGGAGGATGGAAGACATGAGACCCAGAGGGAAGTTACCAAAAAGAAAGGCCATGCAAAGATCCAGGAAGATGATTAGAAAGAAACCATCTTCAATTCACCAGAAGTGATACTGAGCACACCAACATGAAACCAGTGTGCCTTTGACTCAACTACTAAAGCTGTTAATTCTTTTATTTTGCATAAAATATGATGACACTTGTTTGATCCTGGTTGGTTGTTCATCACGGCACTGGCACAGCATTTGATAATTTTTCATGCTAGTGTCTTGGTTGAGCTGATGGAGAAAAAACTTATTTTTTTCTTTCTGAATGCAATACAGATGAGACAGTGCTAAAGCAGCTCCTGCAGCAAGCAACTCCACTCTCACAGCAGGGGTCATAGTAAATATGTAAAGGACTCGGCTGCATTTACTCAGCAACAGGGCCTCAGCTCAGCAGCACAGCTCGGGTTACCTCTCACATGAAAAACAGCACAAACAGCTTTAAAAAAGATTTTAAAAATAACACATAGGTGACTGTGCAAACAGGAAACCTTTCACAGTGAGGTTGCTCTAGGGCTATTGGGGTCAGCATGTTCCCTAAATGCAGCCTGGAGTGGTGGGAATGCATTCCCATAGTTAGGGCAAGCAACAGGGATGGGAGCCCATGTGTTCTGGTATGGGACTCCCTGTATTTTATCTGGTGACTGATTAGCATAAAATCTAAGAACTGTGTAAGAACTGGAAATGATTTCCCTTTCAGCAGCTCAGCTCTGACAGGGAGACCAAAACACACACTGATCTAGAATAGCACTTGTTAGGGTGGGGGAAGGTGAGCAAGGAAAGCTGCAATTCTGCCTGGGCAGGGGAAGTGGCTGAACCTTGGTTCCCCATTCCCCAAGGAAGTGCTTTGAGCACCAGACCTTGAGGATGGCAGCCCAAGGGAAGGTGATGGCTGCACGTCCAACTGGATCAGGCCCCAGTGCCACAGAGCCCAGCGCATGTGCCCAGACAGGACCAGACCCGTGCAGCGCCAGCTCTCCAAGAAACAAAGAGAAATTCTGTCAAGATGAATGCAGGAAACCTCCGTGCAGGACAGAAAAAGATGGAACTGGAGCTTCCCAGGGGAATTCTGTTTACTGTGCTGAGCTGTGAGCAAAAGAGAACTAATTCAGTGGCGGCTCAATTATGCGTTGATGAAATCGAGGTGGGTAAGGCAGCCACCTGCCAGGCAGCTCCGGGTGGGGGGACTGCCAGCACCTCCCTCCTTGGCAGCGCTGGTGCAGGGGCTCTGATGCATTTAAAGAAGAGCCTTGTTTCCACAAGCAGTTTCATGATAAGTAAGCATCCAACTTAGTTGATGACCAATTGCATTTGTTAGGGGAGCTGCCTCTGGCTCTGAGAAAAATGTTACATGCATAGAAAAGTACAGGAAGAGTTATTTTACTTTTTTACTATTACCAAAAAAAAAAAAAAAAAAAAGGCATCATTGAATTTCTAAGGGTGTAATTCCAATATTGGTGGCCTTATAAAGATGCTCAGGGAAGATGATGGGAGAAGACGTCAATCAGTGCCAGAAGTAAAAAAGCAATCTATAAAATTCAGGACCATGAGATTAGCTTAAGAAAAATAAGAAAGTAAATTAACCCCACAATTATTAGTATCAAGTAAACAAGCCCCAGAGCACTTCTGTTCCCTCCTTTTTTTGATTGTTTTTCAGAATGTGCATCAAGCCTATTTTCCTGAACATCCAGGATTGAAACTTTTCAATAAAGGTGAAGATTAGCTCATAATCTTGTGCCTCTAGGCAGTAATGGAGCTTTAAGAAAAACACCAAATACCATCAGAATCTCATTAAAACCGAGAGCAGGGGCCATCCTGAGAAGCTGGCACCTCCCCACCGCTGCATGGGCGTTCAGTTAATGCCAGAGCCCAGGCAGTGAATGGTCCAAAGAAGCTGAGAATGGAAATCAGTACACACCATCTAAAGATACGGTTTACATTGCAAAGATATTTTCCTGAATTTGGTTTCAGTGAGGACATGAATTGTTTCACTCCAATATCAATTTGACAGGTGCTGTTCCAACAGAGACAGGGACACTGCAATGCTGGCCTCAGGCTCTGCAGTAGGAGCATTGCTGAGCTCAGAAAGCACTTTCCCTTGGATGTGTCGAGCCCTACACATCTGTTCTGTGAAATAGAAACTGAGTATGCTTCTAGCTAAGTGTGACTCTGTGTGTTTCTGCACCCAGTTAAGTACATATACCTGTTAATACCCACTTCACACTTCTTTATATAAAAAAAAAGCAGGGATTTGATCCTTCTTTTTGGACAAACTGAATCTTTGAAAATCTCTGAAGTCACAGGGGAAAAGAACCCAGCCACTGATTGAAATCAGCTGATTTACACACTTAGCTGGTCAAACATCATCTCTAGTTTTGCTTAACAATAGGATTTATGACACATTAGATCAGAAATGTATATATATACCCACTGTACTTGGTGCAGCACCCAAGGCACTAAGAGTACCATGGTCTATTCTTGGCCCGTCTCCGCATACAACCTTGCAAGGCAAGGCTCCCTATTTTCAAGTGTCTCCTTCCTGTTTCCCTACTGGTAGGACAGTAAACCCCTCGGCAGTCTTTCCCACCACGTGGAGAACAGCAGGGCCCATACATGCATTGAAGCACCATGCACACATAGAAAACACCATACTATAAACACACAGTTTGCATCTAGTTAATGGTTAAGATCCAGGGAAGATCCATTTTAACAAGATTTAAATCCCAGCACTGCTGTAAGGCAACTGTGATGGGGACTTGTACATGGATAAGAGTACTGGACAGAAGAGGACTATTCTATGAAACACAACTAAATGGAGATGTATTTTGTGATTCATGAAAAAAACCCCAACAAACCACATGAAAAAATATCATTAGAAATAGGTAGTATTTCTTGATAATTAACTCACAGTCTAACAAATTCAACAGATAAACAAAATATTCAAATACAGCACCTGATCCCATTCACACTTACACCCAAAGCCAAGCTATCTACTTAAGGGAAGCAAAAGTCCCACTAACAAGGAAGGCCCACAGTAAACCCACTCATCTCTGCAAATCCTCATTTCCAGAAGAGCTAACAGGAATTGACAGTCACAGGCAGGTTGTTATGAAGAAAAAAATAGGCAAATATCCCATTAACTATAGCAGGTATAAAATGCTGCCCTTGTTCATATCTGTTTTTTAAAACCATTATCTATTTCATGAGTACAGATGCTATTCACTAGCAAGTGAAGACAGAAGCAATCCAACTCATTGATTCAGAAGTCATTGTCCCACATTCCTGCTGTAATGACTTCTCCTGATTTAACAGCCTTGACTAATGCTGGCATCTCCTCAACCTAATGGGCCATTTCTCTCAAATATTATCTCAGCCTCCTACTGCCCGCCTGACAGAATTAAAAGCAAATTAAAGACAAACGATCCATCAATGAGCTACAACTGCAAGTGGTTTCCCAGCACAACAGGATGGCGGCACAGAACATCTCCCTGCAAGAACGCCCTGGCGCGAGCATCCCTTCCCCGTTCCCGGGAGGGCTCCCGCGGGAGCACGGCATGCAAGGGACAGGACGTGCAAGGCAGCGGGGAGGTTTCCATCACCTACAAGACATTCGGCACAGGATGATGCAGTCACAGTGGCAGAGGCAGAAGCAGTGCCAAATCCATTCCCTGCTGACCATAGTATGGCCGCAGCCTCCTCAGCGCACTCCCCGCGGCACCCTCCGCATGCCCGGCACTCCCCGCAGACCAGGTTTCACCAGGTGTAATCAATCCCCCGCTGCAGCGGCACAGTGGGCCCGGCCACCTAAATATTTAATTGGGCCCTTTTCCTCACCTATCACAACACTTCGGGGTGTCTGAAGCCAGGCTTCATTGTCTGGACTTTCACATAATACTGTGAAAGTAAGAAAGAAATTGCATTTTCTGCCTCCTGCCCCAATTTAGACCTCCCCATGTTCACCTACGTGCAAGCAATTACAATAAAAGCAAAGTGTGAATAAACAGAACGTTCAGTTGTCCTGGGTATAAAAAAAAAGAAAAGGCTGCAATTGAACATGCAGGATCAAGTTCACTGTTAGCTTCTGAAGTCAAAGGGGTTCAGTGATAAATGTTGAGCACTAGTCTTAAAATGTAAAGTGAACAAGATGGCTTCAGAAATATGTATATATGGCTTGAAATCCCCATCTACTATTAAATTTTCAGTACTCTTCATCATCCCATCATCTCTGATCTCTTCTGATCCCAACACTTCACCATTTTCACTTTGCCCACTAATCACTTTCCTCTTCTATATTTAAGTGTGGCAGATTTTCCAGAGGCAATCCAGTTGAAGTTACTGGAGAGTTTGTATGAGGAGGCTAAACAGAATATTTATTCGCTTTCCACCTCTGCCTTATCAGCTTTGATCCATTTCTTTCCCTTCTCCTTCCCTTTGCATTATTCTGTCTGCTGGGGACTTCACACAGCCTAATGCTCTACTCCTCAAGCAAACTGATAGCTGGCTTAGGGGATGTATCTCCATAGCTTCAGTGACACTACTCTAATGTAGATCAATTAGTATTTTTGACCCACTGAACTCAGCAACTAAGTCTTTTATCTAAATCTGCTGAATATGCTGAATAAAAATAGTAAGCTTTTATAACTATAAGTTACCTATGGTTACACCAGGAGAAATCCAGGTGGAACAAGTTCACAAGCAATGTATCAGAGCCACTTCTATCCTTCTCAGACAATACTTATTCATCATAACTGAGTAGCTCCTCACTCTGTACCTGCCTCCCACAACATTCCCAGAATGACTGATATGTAGATATTCTAATAGCAAAGCTGCTTATCATATGTTTTCTAATGCTTGCTGCTATGAATTATTTATGTCCCATTTTAAGTCTACAATATCAATACCTCTCAGGTATTCCCCACTATCAGATGAAGCAAAACAAGCATTAACTAATCAATATCTGAGACAGCAAAAACTCTGTTAATAGCAAACTATCTTTTTCACTATGGCACACAGATGGTCTAAACTCTACCTGTATATGCTCATTGTTTTCTGCTTCCTGGCTTATAAAGCCATTAGAGGCACACCAGAAACAGGAATATTAAATTTAAACCCAAGTGTAAATTCAGGGTCTCACAGCCATAAATGCCAATGGTTTTGTGTAATTACATTCTGAGGATTTAAGAAGATTCATGAATATATTTAAATGAACAAAAATGGCATTAAAATTGTAAAACTGTAGGCCATGTTTTATATTCAGGACTCCAGTTTTCCTAGAGAACATGGTATCAACAAACCATTGCATTCTCAGTTTTAAAGGCACTTCAAATTCTTTTTGTTCTCTGCTTTCTTCCTGTATCTCACACTGAAGGACTGAAGGGAAGCATCTGGCTGATGTAAAATATCAGCTCAGGTCTCCGAAGTGCTCACTTATCCTGCAATACCATTGGAACCACCTGCTCTTTCAAAAGAAAACAGTATTACACAAAGGTAAGAATTTAAAACACTGTATCAAATGAATGACAGAATCTGTAAACCCAGAGAAATACAACTTAATTCTGTCATAAGAATGCATCTAACTCTTTCAGTGACTTATTCAGCTGAGACTATGTTACCCAATATTTTCTTTATTATTGTCTTACACACTTATCTCTTACAGAGTGAGGTTGTGGTTTCTACAGGGTTAAATATGGTCATGATTAATAAAAGCTAAAAAACATCCTTCAAGGCCAAACAGCATCTCAGACACTCTCAAACTGATCTAATAGAGATTAACAAATTTCTACAGATCCTTTGGCAGACTTACCACCTGCACAGCAAACTCCGTGCCAGCAGTCTGCCATGGAGCCAGAAAACCAGTGAGTGGGTGTGATAACTCCTGCCTCCACCCCAGCTCCACCCTCCTCTCTAAACTTGACATAACATTTTTAAATAGCTCATTCAAACACAGCGTGGGGCAGCAGAGCCAGGGCCACCACGTGACTGAGTAAATGGCAGAGCAGGAGAGCACATATGGTTTGGGAACAGGTTCTCTCAGCGACTCCACCATCACTTCTGACTCGGAAATAAAGACTGGTATCCACAATCCCACCAGCAAGAAAGTGACTCCCTGAAAGTGGAAATAGCAGCATGGCCCACAGGAACAATAATTAAAGACCCTCAGAAGGCAGTTTCCCCAGAGAGTATGACATAAGCCACCACCTTTGCTTCTACTTTGGATAAGCAAAGTTATGACTTGCTGGACACTATCAGTGTTGGTCCAAGTTTGGGAAAACAAACTGGTGCAGCCAAAAACATCGCGAAAATATTTTATAACAGCTGCACTGGGATTCCTAAGCTGTGGTACATGTGCCACCAGCTGCATGCAAGTCACTTAAAAGGGATACTCTATTGTGCAGTACTGGGCACAAACCCCCCCAGAAATCTTATAATTTCTTATTAGCATTACTTGACCTTCACAAAGGCTACAGGCCAGCTTGCCTATGGCAGCACAGATGAGTCCTGAATGAGGAGCACTTGCAGATGCTGTGCACCTGAAGAGATTTTAAGTAATCATTCAATTGACCACCTCTTACTCCTGGACACAAAAAAATCCTTGACCTCATTTTGAGCATGAAGCAATACCAGCTGACTGGAAGGCAAGCACTCCCCCAACTAACTGCTCCTGTAATCCTTGCAACAGGAAATCAATTGTGCAAATTGCATTTTGACAAATATAAATCATTACTGACAAAAAGGCTGATAAATCCCTCTTGATGCCCAGCGCTTACCTGGTGCAGCAGCCCACTGGAAGGAGATGTGCTAGAAAAATGCTTCTTTTCTAAACAGAAGTTGGAAAACACTAATTCCACAATCTGCAGCAGTGAAAATGAAGGACAGCTCTGATCCTGCAAGTGGTAGCAGGCAGGCAGGTGACTCTCCTACATGAAGCCTTTTGCAGGAAGGCTGTAATTATCTGGTTGAGCACCTACTGATTGTATCTGGAGACTGTGCGCATAGAAGCCAATATGCAGCGGATACAACTCATGTCATTTTACTTTCTGTACATTTTGTCCTTAATTGAAAAGGTTGCTTTCCTTTTTTATTCCTAATATCTATTATCCATGCTTGAGGAAGCACTTAACAGCACATTAGACAGCTAAGAACCCAGAGGCTGTGCCAAAACTGAAATAACACTATGAAATGAATCGAGTGCTTGGTTTCATTTTAGTAGTGTCTTTATCAACTGGCACTCTGAGAAGGTTTGTACTTTAGAGAGCTCTGGAAAACACTCAAGAAGAACAATGAAGTTTTAAGTTCCTCAGCCAGACAAAATATACTAAAAAAGCCACTGTCATGCCATTGACCAGATCTTTGCAGTTCTTAAGATGGAAACTCATTTCTGTTATTAAGGGTCAGTGTCAGATGTTTTGTTATACCTGTTGAAGCTGTTTGTACTGAACCAGCCTTAACTTTTTATATTGCCTTTCTCTGCTCTCAACCACCATTTCCACCATCAATTGCAAAGGACTCCTGGGTACTGTGCCAAGGAGAGCTGCAGTGTTTCCTACTAGTACACGGTGCTTGCGGGATGGCTGCTATTCCGCAGACAATGCACCCACATACCTTAGCAAGGAGGCTGGAGTGAGACTGTATGGAGCAGATTGAAGACCTGGGAGAAAGCAGCCTGCTCACCTCCACATTTTGTCTCTCCGGAGCTGCTCCCTGCACGGAGGCTTGCCTGAGTCCATGCCAAGCCAGGACTCTTAAGCTGATGGATCCTCTCCTGAATTTCAGTACCTGAAGTACAGGCACAAGTGAACGAGACCAGCAGAGGAATACAGCCCGCAACCTTCAGTTCTTGCATGGACAGCCCAGATTCAGGTGCCTGAATCAAGACCCACCCATGGGAGTGAGAAGACCCACCTGGCACAGCATCTATTTAGAACTAGTCCCTAACACATATTTCCAGCTACAAACCATTTTAAATGGGAGGCAAGACTGAAAGTTTCTGCCAAGAAATAGAGAGCAAGAAGCATTCAGGCAAATGCAAGTCTCACAGACCAAGCCCAGAAAAACCCTGTCAACTCAAGTAAAAACTACAGTTACCAGAAAATTATCTGCATTGGAGCATCTTGTACTGATGCCATTCTCCAATAATATGCTCTGATTAAATCATGTCAGTGTTTGTGGTACTAAATTAAACAGTATTTAAAAGACATGCTTACACTTCCCATATCTTTTCTTTGCAGGGCACTGCTAAGAGCAAAATAGCTGCACAGGAAAGATGAAGGCTGGTAAATCAGTCATTTCTCATGACAGTTGCCCCACTTACAAGCTATTTAAGCTGCTGTCTGTCAGTAGCCTGTAGTATGGTAACAATTAAATAGTCACTAGTAACATACCTATATTACTGTATATTGCTTCCTAAATTGCCTTCTACAAAAAAATTTCAATCGATTTAACTGATGGGGAAATTTGAAGTCTGCTACACTGCTATTAGCATTATTTGGTATAAAGGAAGTGCAGGCATGCATTTGATACTTCTCAACTTTAATTAATTTAAACTTGCAAATTGATTATGATCCACTTGAAAATGCATTCTGTTCCCTGAGAGTGTGAACAGGCACTTCTTGGGAAACTGTGATGAACTTCTCCTACGACGCAGAAAGCCTGAGACCCAAGAAGAAGCCCTCAACTCCTGTAAAGAGGCTAGCAAGCACAATTCCAAGTCCTTCAGCTTTGCAAACTTCTAGGTGCATCCCCACCCTCCTCAGTTATCAGTGCCAATCTAAAAGAGGGATGAATCCTCCCTGACCATGTCTCTCTGCTGATTGCAGGAGAAGCCTGGGTGAGATTCAGTCCTATAAATATAGCTGGGACGAGTCCAATCCTAAGAGAGCAAGCCATAACTCTACCAAATTACCCACGGATTCAGGGAGGGTTTGGAAAACCCAATACCACGCTGCATCTTGCTCAGCACTCTGCTCACCGCTGGTGTGACTCACATTGGGTGTGCCAGGGAGGGCCTTGCAGGGGGCATGGTGAGCAAATGCTCCTTGCTGTGAGTAACAGAACCCTGTTTGGCTCTGCCTGACCTTCCACAATGGGACCTCTCCTGATAAATCAAATCATCCTGTTCATCCCCCAGAATGAGGAGTGGAAGTTTATTCATCACTGAGCTTGGGTGACCAGCTTTCTCTCCTATTATCTGTCTCATTATTGAAAGGAGGCCAGCGAGGTAAGTGGTTGTGAGACAACTGTGACACAGAGCACGTATCTTTTCTCCCAGCGTAGAGAAAAAGGACTTCCCAGAATGAGAGTTAAAAATAGCTAGTTTGCCTTAGAGGGTGTATTCACTTTGAAACACAGAAAACAAGTCTAAGCTGCCACCCCTAATATGACAGGCACCTTTAGCAGGCTGCTCTCTGCCAAAATACCTAATTCCCTGCTCTTTCTCCTCCTTAAATTTTTTACCATTTCAAATTGTAGATGCTTTTCAGCATGTTATGAGAAGCTTTGGGGGAGAGAGGGCAGATACAACCTTCCAAGTTACATTAAACCCAGCCTTTTTTCAGAACAAAAAGTCTCTTCAAGGTTATTTCTTGAAATCTATTGCACTCCTGCCTTTATTCCCACATTTCTTACACCAGGGGTGTTTCAGCTCCCCAGCATCCTCTTTTAGCCCTGCTCTGTGCCTGTGTCCCAGGTGGAGGGCAGGCTGGCCACATTCCACCCAGTGCTGAGATGACTGGACAGTCTGGGTTGGGTATCAGCATCAGCAAGGCAGCCTGATGCTTTCAGAGCAAGGTGTATCCTTTCAAACACAGTATTTTATTTACCAGTGATGGTAATGAGTCAGTTGGGAAAATGTACCTGGGGAAGTGGTAGATTATCACATGAAGTTATTACATCAAGACAGTGGATTTCTAAAGTATGCTTTCACTTGGTAAAGAATTTGTAGCCAGAATACCAAAGGTTTGAACACAGAGGTTACAGTGGGTGGCTTTAATGGTCTCTTCCGACTCCAGAATTCTAGGAATCCATCATCATTGCTTACAGGCTTCTTTACACCAAGGATCTACTTGACTCTTCTGGGAATCCATTAAAGCTTAAAAGCTTGCCAAGCTGAGAAAATAACTGTGATATTTCCAGCTGCTTTCCCCAGAATGTTACATTAATCCTTCCCCTGGCCCTGAGCAAGCCTTGCCACTTTACTTTTGAGCGGCTTGACAAAGGAGCATGGTTGGACTGCTCCTCTCTGTGGCTCCATATTGGCTCCCCCCTCCCCATAAATTTGCTCTCAGGTATTGCCAAGCCACCAAAGGATCTGGGAAGCTTTCCTTGCTGTTCTCTGACATGGGTATAAGCATTTCTTTGCAAGTCTGGGAGCCGGCACCACAATTCACACTGATGACCAAGCAGAGTCTACCAGCAGATTTAAGTGATAACCCAAATAAGAACCACTTGGAATGTCATTCATCTTAAAGCTGAAAAACTATCAATGTCCTGCACTTCTCCTGCATGCAGGAGTGACAAACAGTAGACAGGGCTTGATGTCTGGCTGCCAAGGACAGGACCTGGCTGAACACCCCCTCTCCACCCCCAGAACAAGCCCACCTGGGCACCCGAGAAACGTGAGCAATTCGTGCTGATGAAGTTCTTAATCTACGTGTCACCCAAGCTGAACTGCGAAACACGGCTGCCTGCCCTAGTTATCAAATGACCTGAAATTCAGCACCATCATCTGCCATAACAGCTGGTTCACTGACGATGAGAGAAACTCCTGCCTGGCTGCTGAACCAGAGCCAGCAGCGCGAGCCCAGGACCCAGCACACACAGCCACCCACACCGAGATGCTGCTCCCATCCCCCTGCATGGCATGGCCCCAAAATGTCTTGTGTTCTTAGAATTCTGCACAATGACTCCTTCCTCTATGTATTTATTTTTCATCTGTGTCATTAAAAAGAGATTTCAGAGACCTGGTACTTCAAAGAGGGGGAAAATAATGAAACATCCTTCCCAAGGAATTAAAATGAAGGTAAGGCTGGATCTTGTCAGTTTTCTTTCCTTCTACTTAGGGTGCTACATAAATAATACACAGCATTAGCAAATTTACTTCTTTTTACAGTAGCAACCTATATAGGAACATGAGAACGATTGTATAAGTAAGACTTAAATGCTCAACACAGGCAAAGTTAGGGAGCTAAATAACTTTGACAGATGTTATAAAGTTTTTTTAGAAATTACTTATGTTCAAACACTGATACTTTTTGAAGCTGCTTTGATGTACACTAAATTATATTTTTCTATTCCACTGACAAAAAATCCTAATCACGTATTAATATAATTTTAGTTATATTAATGTGAAAGTTACTATTAGCGATATTTACTACTCCTTTGTAATGAAATAAGCAGAATTAAGTGTTTGCAGTATATCTTAAGATAGTTGCTTTTGCAGTTCTTCCCCAATTAGAAATGAAGAGTGAAAGCTGTTATTGAAGACCAGCCCCTCAGCTGGAACCCAAATGTTACTCCGCTGAACCCAGTGGATATAATGTGTTGCTAAACTGGATCTAGAAGATGATGTTTTCTGTGTGGATCTGTCCTCTTGGGTAAATACATTTTCCTGTTGCCTGGCTGAAATGGGGAAAGAGGACTGCACATGTTCATAGTGTTCTGTGTCTCAGTCCTAGGAAGTCCAATAGGCTCACACTGCTAATGTTGTGCCTAGGAAGCATCTGTCTGATTTTCACACATGTAACTGGTTGTAGCTGTTGCTAGAGCTCATGTATGCTTGAGCAAGAACAAAGTTTGGACTGAACATATGCCTTATTCCCTGTGTTTACTTCAAGGTAGGCTTCAGAATCCTTTCTGTAAGTGTGAATACAACCATGAATATTTGATTAGGGACACACAGAAAGAATCTGAAATCATATGGCACCAAGGCTTTAGCTCAAGTATGCATGAACAAGCAAAGCAGCTAATATTAAATGTATGCTTGTATTTTTCTTGTTCTGCAGCCTTGTCTGCACATCAACGTGAATTAAACAAATTGAAACCCCACATTGAGCAGCATCAGATCTAATTGCAGTGCAAAATGTTTCCCTAATGAATTTCAATTTTCATATTTTCTCCTACAAGTAATGTTATCATGCTACTGAATAAAGCAGTTTACTATTATATAAGGATATATGTGGGTATATAGGGCTAATTCATATTGAGCCAGTTATTTTGGCTAATTTATGAGAAAATACCATGAAAATAAACATTTTTATCTGTATTAATTTTACTTGTGGGCTACTGTCAATAATGCCTTGATTTTATTTTTGATGCTGTTTGCCAGGTGCTGACAAATGCATGAATGGAGTTACTCCCTGTCCTAGACAGATCATAATCTAGGCAAGTACGACTCTATCTCCTAATAATGGGAGTCCCTTAGCGAGGCAGGGACACCCTCCAGCCCTACCCCGTTAGCCAAGATCTCCCATCAGCCAGATGGGGAGGAGGAGAAGCACTGCCAAGCCCTCAGCCTCGTGGTGTCCTGAGCCTTGATCTGTGAGACAGTCACACAAAATACACCAAGGACAGCTCAGTGAAAACAAAAACCAGGAGTCTTGCCACTGGGACTGGCTGTGTGCTTTTGCAGCCAGAGCAGAATTCCCGTCTCCATCACAATCCTTGTTTGCATCTCATGGAAGAAGGCAGTGGTGACACATCTTGTTTAATAGTCGTGTGGTTGCCTGATTTGGGATGATAGGCTTCAAGAGGCAGGTGGACCCAGTTCTGCAGAGTGCTGAGCTCTGCATAAGAGATGCCAGCACGCTGCCTCTCCTGGCATTGCAAGGAGCCAAGAGCACATTCCTGAGGTGTGTTGAAGTCAGCACCTCCAGTATCAGTTCCAGTACATGTCCTCCTTGTCATTCAGCTTAATTCTATCTGGAATTTTTCTAATACCTGGAGGATGCTCCTCAAGAGCCTTTTCTTAAGCCCCTCTTTCATTCATTAACTGTGGTGGAGCAGGGGCAAGACAATTGATATTGGACAATTTAAAGTGTTCTGAAGGTTTATATTACATTTGCACCTTCTTGGGCCATTTTCTAGACTCTTCCTTTCATGGGTGAAGCCAGATCAGCATAATTTTGCCTTAAGAACTTTTTAAAAAAGATTCTTTTTTAGGCTGGCAATAATAATACAAGTAAGTTTATCATAAAGCTTCCTGCAGCAAAATCTTATTCAGCCACACGCAATCCTAAAGTGTTGCTCAGGGAACTACAGACACGCTTCTTGGGAAATGCCAGAGGAGGTGTTTGGCTTGCAGCTGTAATGCAATAGACAGCTAATTAAATGCTTTGCTAATAATAGTATCCTGTGTATGAGGAGATAAGCTCAATTACTTATTGAATTTAAGTGGAGTTTTGCAGACCTGTTGGCATATTCCTGATTTTGTTTAACAATAGAATTCACTCTCCTTTCTATTTCTCTAGTTTAGATGTATCATTAATGAACATAAAATGTCACTGATGGACAGAAATAAACAAATCTGACATTTCTTAGCTAAAGCCCTATTACGACACAAAAAATAACCATCAACTCAATACAATGATGGTGGACACTCATCACAGAAAAACCTCAAGGAAAGTCAGTGGAAGTCCTCCTACTGACTTAAGGAGAAACTAGTCAACATCTAGGATTGTTGTCACCAAAATATGTTTGCAGTTTGCATGTAATCCATGGACCACACAATGCTGTGAAATTCAGTACTTTCACACATAATCATCAACACTTTGACAGTGATCAGGAAAACTAGAAAGCACTTTCCCAGATTCTTTGGGAAATACACAGTTTTCCCAGTGTCACAGCTGTTCTTAGATTAAAATACCAGACTTTTTACCCTTCACACTCCACACTCTCAGAAATCACAGTGATGATTTGGAGCTAGAGTACACAGCCTAAATGAAAAGAAAAATTTATTGTTCAAGGAACAATAATGCCATTTGTCTTATCTCCTTAGGGCATGCCTACCCAAGGCAGGGCCATGCAAGAAAACTATTGACATAGTGCCATGATCAAGGGAGGGGGTTCTTCCCCTCTACTCTGCTCTTGTGAGATTCCACCTGGAGTATTGTGTCCAGCTCTGGAGCCCTCAGCACATGAAAGACATGGACCTGTTGGAACAAGTCCAGAAGAGGCCATGAGGGCTGGAGCACCTCTCCTAGAAAGACAGTCTGAGAGAGCTGAGGTTGTTCAGCCTGGAGAAGAGAAGGCTCTAGGGAGACTTTATAGCACCTACCAGTACCTAAAGAGACCCTACAAGAAAGATGGACAGAGACCTTTTACAAGGGCATGGAGTGATAGGAGAAGGGGAAGAGTTTTAAGATGAAGGAGGGTAGGTTTAGATTAGATATAAGAAGGATGTTCTTTACTGTGAGGGTGGTAAGGCACTGGAACAGGTCCCCCAGGGAAGCTGTGGATGCCCTGTCCCTGGAAGTGTTCAAGGCCAGTCTGGATGGAGCTCTGAACAACTGGTCTAGTGGAAGGTGTCCCTGTCAATGACAGGAGGGCTGGAACTAGGTGATCTTTAAAGTCCACTTCAACCAATACTATCCTATGCATGTATGATAGTATGATTGTATAATTCTGTGATTCTGTGATCCACTGGAGGGTGATGAAGATGGCTGGAGGCTGAAAATGGGGGCCAGGGGAGTCATCTTGTTTGGCTCAGAGAAAGGAAGGCTGAGGACCAATCTCACTGTGATGCCAACATCCAACTGGTTCATGATGGAAAAGGCACAGCCCTGGAACAAAGATCTGGTCATGTGAAGTTTCCGTCCCTGGTGATTCTCAAAACTCACTGGATCAAGGCACTGAGCAACCTGATCAAATTTTGAACTTAGCCTTGCTATAAATAGGTGCTTGGACTAGATGTTCTCCAGAGATCCCTAAATAACTCTGCCCGAAGACACTGGGGAAATTAAGGAAGCAGGTATCACTAGTGTACACAGCATATGGAGAGCAAATAAAGGAACTTCATCTGACCATGGTTTTTATTGCAAAATTACTTATCTATTAATGGCCTGGGGTCCACTAAGCAGCTTCTAAGTCTTAATTAAGGTAGTTATTTCAAAGACAATTTGTATTTAATACCTAAGTATACTTAATAATCTCCTAAATGCTTGCCTGAATTTGAGCTCTGCTGTAACAGATGACCTTGTATGAAACAAGGAACCAAAAAGCAGAAGGATGCTGACTTAGTATTAAAATTCCCCACAGCACCAAGCCTCTAAAAGACAAAATGCTACTCTACACACTACAGCAAAATAGTCCAATCCAAAAGATTTATGTTCATTTAATAATGAATAATTACATGGGACTGTGAGAACTCAGGAACTTTGGCCTTGAACACTGCAGACTTCAAAATTTCCAAGTGAGGTTAAGTGAGCTAAATGACGACAGCTCCTCCAGTGCTACTCTACTCTTTCTGTGTCAAGGAAGAGTTGCTCTAAGTTGTGATTTTCTTGTAATTAAAACAGGGGGTTGGTACAGATAAGGGCCTGTGTTTCAAAACAACACTCATATTTGGAAAGGAAAAGAAGAATGCAGAGCTAAAATGGACGGTAGAAAGAAGGAAAAGAGAGATTGAAAAACCAAAACAGCCAGTGGGTTAATGAAACTTGACTTTGAGCTGCATAAATAAACACAGCTACAGCTTCTTGCAGAATTTAGGAAAATGCCCTGAGCACATGAAATGTCGTGGTTACCATGGTGATTTACATATAGTCATACATCAGACAAATCCTGTAACTCTTTTCCAGTTTAAACTCCCAATTGAAAACACAGGATCAGGTATAAAGAACAAACCTCTTGCCCACACTAGTGAGAGATTATTCACATCATTCCACAGGGGTCAGCTCATGCCCTGTGATGAGTGACCACCCTCCACAGCACAGGGCTTTACACTCTGGGAGGAGCTGGTTGCTCTACACCTCTGCTCCACCTGTTAAAAATGTGCATGGGGAGCAGCACAGAGTAAACCTCCTTCCTCTAAGGGATGTGACTGAATACAACACAGAGCTGCTCCTTCTACCTCTGCCACCTCTTTGCATGGCATCCTGTTCCATGGTGATGTACAGCAGCTCCTGTGAACCTGTGTACTGCACTGCTATCTCCAGGACCCAGCACTGCTCACTGCATCAGCCACCTGGCATGGGAAGATCAACTGTTGGTGCTTTGTGCTTGCCTGGATGCCCAGAGTGCCCAGCCTTGCCCCAGCCCTGCCTTGTCTGGGGGCTAGGTGTGACCAGCTATGAGCATCCCTGCACAAACAGGTGTGTATCAGATCTGACTGGGGTGGGGCTGATTTTCTTCGTAGCATCTCATGGGGTGCCATGCTTTGGGTTTGTGTCTAAAACAGTGAGACACCAAAGTGTGTTATACTCCTTTCCAATTTCCCAAATTAGGAAAGATTAGGAAAAACCAGGAAAATTAGAGAAAGGGCAGACAGGGTAAAGGGAAGCTTGGGAGCAGCTGCCAGGCTGAAATGGCAGAGGCACCTTCTTGCCCTGCACCACCCCTCTTGCTTATCCTCCTAGCTTACTGTGGGTAACAGTGCTGCCTGTTTGAAGGTGAACTGAGGGTGAGGTAAGCTCGTGCCTGCTCATGGAAGGGACACAGGCTCTAGGGCCAAGAAGGGTGACAGTCAAGGGAGCAGGCATCCACCACCTCAACCAGCAGGTGATGATGCTCCACTGATTTGGGTTGCCTGGGAGCCTGCCTGGGTGTGTCACTGGCATTGTTGGAACCCAGGCAGCTCAGCCCTGAACACCCCAAGCAGTCCTGCAAGAGTTCAGAGAGGGTGCGTGCGAAAGGCTCTGACTCAGGGACAACAAAAGAAGAGTCAATACATCTGGACACGCTCTGAAAGGATGAAAAGGCAAAAAAAAAAGATGTTGTTCTCAGGTCTATGGCCAGAGGGAAAGTAAGGAGCAAAACAGTGAATGAGTCATGGGTCTCAGCTGCCAGAGCCATTAACAGAGAGGGACAACAGGATGGGTGAGAGGTTGCACTGGAGAGAGTGCCTGGGTGCTGCAGATGGGAACTGTGGCTGCACTCGGCTCTCTCTCAAAGGCATCCTTCCTGGAGGTCTTTCTTCCTGGTGGATAAACACGCTGCACAGAGCTGTCATGCTGGAGCCTGACATCCTGAAGAATAAACAAAGGTGAGTTTGACTGGAGATGGGAATGACAAGAAATATCGAATGACAAGGAAAGGCAGAATCAGAAGTTCCCTTGGTGATAAAGGTCTCTCCCTGTCAGAGATCACACTCTCCTCAGCAACACCCACAACCGATGAAGCTAAAATCTCACTTTCAATAAAACTCTTTTATAAACTGCTTCTTACCTGCGATAATGCAGCCATGCCCTGAATGGCACAGCTCATGGCAGGAGTGTGCTGTACAGACCTGCTGGAGACAAGGCTTGTCTCCTTCCTGCCCTGGGGGTTTAGGAAACTTGGGACAGAAACTGGCAGCCCATTGAGTCCTCTCCAGCCTCCTGATGCCAACACTTTGCTCTTCTGCATTGCAGTACTGCAACGCCACTTGGGATCCCACCGGGACAAGTAGGCGAGCACATGCTTGAACATAAACCTCTGAGCCATCGCTTTGGACAGCTGGGCTGGTCATGGCCAAGCACCATCAGCTGCAGGCTGAACTTGGGCTGCAGGGAATAGACAGAAATGATGCATTGTAGCAGCAGACCTGGAGGAATCATTATACTGTGTTCCCACTGCAACAGGTGAAAATAATTAATTTTCAGAATACGTATATGTGAAAGACTTTATGCTGCTTCTGTGCCAATGCACAAGGTGTTCTGTCAGACTTTCTCCACCTGCCATCTCTTAGTGTCCTAAAAAAGGATGAAATGAAAACAGGATTTTTTTTTTCCCCTCAGCCTCTTTACAGTTCACAAGGAATCTTCCAGTATCACTTAGCAAATGAAATTCTACCTCCTTCCCCCCCCAGACCCTCCAGTGTGAATTTTAATTCAAATAAATTCTGGCAGAACAATAAATCTATCTAAATGTTGTATTTTCTTCTGAAACATCTAGTGCCTTTAGGATGACTGAAGACTGGAGACCAAAGCCTATCCTCTTCTCATTGAAAAGGTTTGATTTGGACCAGCTGCATACATTTCTGGCTCCTGACTAGTTGATGTACTTTGCTTATGTTTTCCATAACAATTAAAAAAAAAAAATCAGTTACAACAATGAGAAATCAGGACAACCCACAGGGCATTTTGGTTTCTCTTCTGAGACCAACAGAGACAGATTTTTGGATGTAAACTCTGGACTAGCCAGGGGCAGACAGAGAGCCAGTACTCATAGGCTCTAAAAAGGGCAGACAGGTTTTGAAGGACATGGAACACTTTTCACTCCCTGAGGCAGCACAAAGTGCTGAGCTGCTGGACCTTCCCAAATAGCTGCACAGCCATCACTTGCTCATTCCTGGGCTGGACTTCTGTCCAGCTGGAATGTGAACAAGCAAATAAAGGATGGAAAAAGCAAGGAAAGTGCCCCATCCTCCTCTAGTCCCCTCAGCAGCTCATCACTCCGTCCCATAAAATCTGACACACACTTAACCTATACTCTACATACACATGACTGAGCTTGCTTTAAATGGTACCATAGACTAAAGACATCCTCACTTCTCAAGAAAGCACTAGGAGACAAAATGCTGCTGGAGCCCACAGCAGGTCTGCTGCCTGCTTGCCACAAAAACACAAGAATATTTAATAAACCAATTATTAAATCCAACTTGCCCCATTAAACTTGCAATATGCACTTGTTCTAAGATGGCACAACAAACCAGCACCAATCATCTTTGCTGAAATATGCCATCCCTTGTGTCTGGATCATCTCAGGGAAAAAAAAAAAGAGAAATAAGCATAAATACCACACTTTACAACTGGAAAGTAAAACAAAATATAGGTGTAATTGCATATCTGCCTTCTTTTATGCTGAAATTCATTTTCTAATGGCTCTATGAATCTCTTCACATAGTTCAACTGCAAGAGAAAGGTGGAGGTGACCAGACAGGTCAGCTGAGTTAGTAAGCGGAGAAAGAAGCTTTAACACAGGTCATTCAGAAGAAAAACATGCACACAATGATCATCTCAGTGCTACTCTCACTCTTCAACAGGAATAGATCACATTTTATAAACCTGTTAGTCTCAACAGATTTGGCTTCCACCAAATGTGTAAATCAGAGAGGTGACTGCACAAACTCAGTGCATTGTACAAAGGCCGTGTAAGAGAAGCAGACCTGCAGGATTCACAATATACAGCAACTGAGGTTCACACATGAAAAGAACTGCAATTTTATTTCTGGCTACAGCACAACTACTCAGAATTAATATTAGCTAAATTCTTCTGGATGTACAAATATTTTATCCCACTGTGGTCCCTTCCAACCTTACCCATTCTGTGGTTCTGTCATTCTGTGATTCCCCTCTTCCAATCCACCCAGTGAAAGTACTGACATCTGCTTAAGCAACCATGTAGCTGTCTAATAAATATTTATCATTACTATATTTTAAAAATAATAGTTTAAAGACATAAGCAGGGAAGGGCTACATGCAGTTATTTTTATTTTGAAAAAGGGGCACTGAAAAACCCAGACCAGCTGTCCAAGGCAGGCCTTGGTAGCACTGAGGGCTTTGTAAGTATCATTTTTCACATGATTGTTTTACTTCCAGTGAGTACTTTGGCTGATGGCAGCCCAAATCACCCCTTCCAGAAGACACAGTTGAGCCAGCTGGACTATTTTATAAAAAGCTTCCTAAGTGGAACATGAACAGAGACATTGACTTAAGCAATCAGACGCAGCATCCAAATGAGATGCTGGGGAAAAGCTGGCACCTAAACACAGACTCAGAGAATCCCAGTGACCAGGGACATCCTGTGGGATTAAGAACACACTGGGGAAAAAGTAGGATCTCACTTCAAATCTGTCACAAAACTTCACATCTCCTGAGGCTGGTTCGTGTCTCTGCTCACACAAGTGGTAACAGGAACAACCAGACCACAAATCCTGGGATCAGGCACATCAGAGCCTGAGGCAGGTGATGGCTTTACCCACAGCCCATGTCACCCATCTGCCTGGCACCATGGTGTGAATCACGCCTGTCTATCAAAGATTTGCTAAGCAGAGCTTGAAATACCAATGTGACACATAAAACTTCTCAGTTTCAATGTTAAATGACACTTTGCAAGGGGTGGTACCTCTTGAAAGTTAGGAAGTGTCCATCCCAGATGGGGAGTGGGCATAGGGGTATGGCAAAGAGCATGGGGCTCCACGGGAGCAGCCACACCAAAACCAGAACACAGAGGCTCTCTTGCTCAGGTCAGATGTCCTTTGCAGCAACACTTACTTAGCTGGTGAGATGTGAAGGGTTTATTAACTCTTCACCTATTTTAGCAAAGCAGTTCTGAGGTCTAAGTGTGAAGATGTCTCTGAACAGCAGGATGGGCTGCTGGTGTCACTCCCTTGCCACTGACACCAGCTGGGCAGGTATTTACTTTTTACCATTCAGGCCAAAGTAATACATGTTCACATCACAAACAGAGAGGAAATTGTAAGGTGTAGTACTAAAAATTGGAATAGAAGCCTTTTAAACCTAGGGACACCAGGGGCACCAAATATTCACACCTTCTGTAGTAACACCACATATTAAAACACATTAGAGACAACTTTGTATTTAATAACTGGTTTGCTTTTTTCACCATAATCTAATACATAAATACAAAGGCACTTGCTGAACAGCTTTTGTCAAAACTTGTTTGCTTTTGAAGGTTGTCCCTTAAAAGAAATTTTAAAAATAAATCATTTTTGCTATCTTGGTGTGAACAAATCTATAGAATTTTTTTATATATATGTGTAATTCCAGATATATGCAGAGCTACACTGGAAGAGAATAATTATGATAAGGTTTTTTCTCCTTATGTTAGGGCTTACCAGCTCAATGTTACTTTTCCTCAACATCTGGTGAAGGCTCCCTTGCTTCACTCCTCTCGCAAATACTCGTGGCAGCAGCACATCTCCTCCCAGGATCAAATACATATAGCAAGGATAGGAGACCAGGCAAGAGCAATTCAGTGGAAGAATTGAGCCATGGAATACCTTTAAGACACCTGTTCTATTTTTAATCAATCATCTTAGCTGAGATGAAAAATTGTGAAAGCAGCCATGAATAACACCTCAAGGAAATCTGGGGGAACAGACTCGCAATATTATGAAAAAGTGATACACTGACACTTTAAATAGAGATGTTGTGAAGTAGCAGGGTCACTGCGGTCTCTTACTATCATCAGTCAGAACCAAAACAGCCCTGACCATGTTCATAAATCCTACAGTAATTCACATTTGGGATATGGGAGCATTTTATCTCCTTTTCTAACTAGCACATTTCACTGGCGAGAGCTAACCTCTCACTGAAATACCATGAAGCCCATTTCATACCATCAGCACATCCCATTACCCTCCGGCTCAACATTATTTTCACATTTTAATAATTCTTCTCGATGTGAAGTCCAACCGCTGAAAATCCACTTCCTTCACAGAAATTTTCTTTCCTTACCGAAGTATTGCATGAAATAGCTTTTCCCTCAGAACGCTTCCTCAGAAAATCCTCCTGCAGAAGAGGATGCTGAACTGGGCACAGAGCAGGAGAGGATCTGAATCCTACAAAGCAGCACTTGTACCTGGCATTTAGCAGCTCAGTGCTCTCAGTTAATAGTGGAATGGGTTGCCTGGAGGAGCTGTGGATGCCCCATCATGGGAAGTGTTCAAGGTCAGGTTCAATGGTGCTTTGAGCAAACTGAGCTAGGGAAAGGTCATAGAATCACAGAACCATTTAGGCTGGAAAACACTGTTGTGGCTTCAGCTGGGATAACTGTCCTCCTAGTAGCTGGTGCAGTGCTGTGTTTTGTATTCAGGACGAGAATAATGTGGATAACACAGATGTTTTGCTGTTGTTGAGCAGTGCTTACCCTAAGTCAAGGACTTTTCAGTTTCCCATGCTCTACCAGCGAGAAGATGCACAAGAAGCTAGGAGGGAGCACGGCCAGGACAGCTGATCCAAACTGGCCAAAGGGGTATTCCACAGCATAGAGTGTTGTGGTCAGTACATAAACGGGGGGAGTTGGACTGGGAGGGGCTGATCACTGCTGGGGATGATTTCCCAAAATCCCTTCATACCCAAGCTGTGATCCTATGAATAAAATTAGTGTACGTTCATATATTGTGTTGGTGTTCTGCAGATTTTCAGGAAGAAATATACCAATGTTTTTTGCTCTCCTGGTGTGGGTGATCATTTTGCAGAAGGCTGGTGTGCTGGTTCCAGCTGCAATAAAGTTAATTTTCTTCACAGTAGCTAGTATGGGGAT